>BLKR01004112.1:0-119397 GCA_011170035.1 Teleogryllus occipitalis
TAATAATAATAATAATATATTTGTCACATAAATACAGCATAAGCCATGTATGACAAGTCAGGACATTATATGATCATACAATGTACAATGCAAATATTTCAAATATTAAATACAATACAGGTATAAAATTGAATTCTGTTTTCATGCTAAATACAAATTAATTTTATAAATAGTAGGGTAAAGCTAAAGTTGAGAGCAAAAATAAATAAGAAGGAGAATCTTCATGAGATGGATGCTTGGGCTGGATCTATCCTTTTATATCCATCAATCAGCGGGGGGGGCCTCAAGTCATGCAGCAGAATATGCAACAAAAAAAAAAAAAATTATTTTTATTAGTTTATATTGATGTTGATATGTGTTTATGGTGTAGGTATTCCTTTGTACTGTAGAATGTATGGTTTAACAGGAAAGCTTTCAGTTTATTTTTGAATGTGTGTATTGAGTTTAAGCTTTTAAATTCACTAGGGAGTTTGTTATATAGTATGATGCCTTCAAAAAGGGTACTTTTTTGAAAGAGTGAAGTTTCACAGTGTGGGACATGCACATTCTTGTTTTGTCTAGTATTATAGTTATGAACATCAGTATTTAGAGTAACAGAATCCTTGTTTTCCATAAGCGTCTTCTTTGTGAAGATTAATATTTCAAATATGTATATGCATGGGAGTGGTAGGATTTGTAATTTCTTGAAAAGTGGTTTGCAGGACTCATGTTTGTGAGTGTTTGTCATTGTTCTCAGTATTCTTTTTTGGATGATAAAAGTGTGAATACTTTCTGGGGAGTTTCCCCAGAATATGATTCCGTATTTTAGATGCGAGTGGACATTTGCAAAATACACTGTTCGTAGTGTATCCAAATTTGAATTTGACTTAAGGATGTAGATGGCATAGCATGACTTGGTAAGCTTGTTGTTTAGATCTGTGATGTGGGAGTTCCATTTTAAATTGTCTTGAATTGTCAATCCAAGGAAAGTTGTTTTTTGGGCTATTTTTACAGGCATGTGTTTTATCATCAATTGTGTTAGAGGCTTTACTTTAGAGAGTGGATTCCGAAAGTTTAGGGAGACAGTTTTACTGGTGTTTATGATGAGTTTGTTTTCCTGAAACCATTTTACAAGTGCTTCTAGAACTGTTTGTGCTTCTTTCTGTAGAGTTTGTTGGGTATTTGCTTTAATAATAATGTTAGTGTCATCTGCAAATAGGACCATTTTGCTCTTTTGTAGAGTCAGGGGCATGTCGTTGATGTACAAGAGAAATAGTATAGGGCCCAGGATTGATCCTTGTGGGACTCCATAATTTATCATTCTAGGTTGGGAAAAATGGCTTGAAATCATTTTATCTCTAACATGCTTGATTGTGACTACTTGACAACGATTTGAAAGGTAAGATTTTACCCATTGATGTGCAATGCCTCTAATTCCCAAAGTTTCAAGTTTGAATAACAGTATGTCATGATCAATAATGTCAAATGCTTTTGATAAATCTAGAAATAAACCGATGGGAATTTCTTTCTGATCTAGAGCAAGAAGTATGTTATTTAGAAAGGTGAAGATAGCAGTGTCTGTTGATCTACCATTTCTGAATCCATGTTGAGCCTCTGTCAATATGTTATTTGAATTGAGGAAATGTTTGAGTCTATCATTAAAAAGTTTTTCTAGAATTTTTGAAAATCCAGATAGTAAGGATATTGGTCTGTAATTCATGAGATCGTGGGTGTTGCCTTTTTTGAATAGTGGCTTAACTTTTGCTTTTTTGAGAATTTCTGGGAAGCTACCTGTCATTAAGGAGTGATTACAAATGTGTGTGAGTGGTTCTAGTATATATGTTGCTGAATGTTTAATGAGTATGTCAGGGATATTATCCAGTCCTGTAGAGAATTTGTTTTTCATTTTATTTATGATTTTCTGTATTTCTGCAGGTGATGTTTCAGAGATATATATGGACTTTGCATTTGGTGATGTGGGTATATTTGACTGCATATTTATATTATTTACAGAATTGCAGTGTATTAACTTTTCTCCAATTTCTGAGAAATGTCTATTGAAAGTGTTTGCTACTTGCTGTGGGTTGCGCAGAACATTGTTCTTGTAGTTAAGTTCAATGTTTTTGGTGTTTCTGTTTTCTGTTTTTAGAGTATTTTTTACAATGTTCCACATTGCTTTTGTTTTGTTTCGTGCTTTGGCAATGTGTCGATCATTCATTAACAGTTTGGCCTGTTTAATTACTTTCTTTAAGATACTTTTGTATGTTTTGTAATAAGCAATGAAATCAGAACTACATTCGTGATGAAGGATGGTTTCATGCATGTTTCGTTTCCTTTCACATGATGTTTTGATTCCTTTAGTTATCCATGATTTGTGGTTTTTGCTTGTTATTTTCTTCAGTGTTTGTGGGAAAACAGTGTTGAAATAACTTTGGAATATGTTTATGAATAAGTTGAATTTGGTATTTGTGTCTGTTGCTTTGTACACCTCCTCCCAGTTTTCTGAACTTATTAGGGAGTTGAATTTGTCAAGGTTTTCCTGAGAGAAGTTTCGAGTTTCTCTATAAAGTGTTTCCTTAATAACTTTAGTGTCCAATTTGAGTTTGAGAATTTGTGCTGTGTGGTCACTAAAGCCTGTGTTATATGTAACAACTGAATAGCTGCAATCATTTGTGTCTATTATTATTTGATCAATGGCAGTACTGCTTGTTTTAGATATTCTGGTGGGTTGATTTATAATAGTTTGTAAGTTGAAAGATTTAAGTAAATTTTTGAATAGTTCCTCATCATTTGATTTTGACAAACAGTTTATGTTGAAATCACCGCATAATATAATTTTATAATTTCTGCGTCTTTTAAGTTTAACAAGAACAATTTCAAGATTTTTTAGGAAAACATTTGTGTTTCCAGTGGGGCTGTGGTACATACATAAAATCCATATTCTTTGATTTGGTAAATCTATGATAGATATTTCAAAGTCTTTATCTTTTAAGAGATAGGAGTATTCCGTGATTGATACATAATGATTGGTTATTAGATGAACTATTGTTTTTATGGCTTGGTGCCATTATTGACCCCACATGACCATTTACGTTTAAGGTATGTCAAGATCGCCCAATCCAATTTTAAAGTTTCCAATCAACATTTTGAACGTATATGATTGACACATACATATGTAGGCATTGTACATATGTAGGCACCTTAAAAAAGAAGAAAAAAGAAATTCCATCCAAGTTTCAGGCTAACAAGAGACTCCCAGTTGGTTCATCAGAATATAGCTTTACAAAAGATACAACTCTTCTCTCCCATGCCACAGAGGAAGTGAAGGCCGTCATCAATTACATCATTCAAACAAACAAAAATTCTGAAATATCTTTTTACAATAATATGAAAGGGGGAATTGAATCCTTGCACCAAAAATGTGTCACATTAGCATGAGTCGTCGCACACACAGGAGACCCATGGCTTTGTTCCAAGATATTATCAATATCACTGGAGTCAATACTTGTTTTCTGTATATTTCTATGAAAAATAATACAGAAATATCACTTTTGACTTCCTAAAACCCCTTGCTAGAGAACTCGTTCTATCTGAACGAAAGGCTTTTCAATTAACATTTACCAAGAGAGCTGCAGCTTTTGGTAGCAAGAATGATAAAGGAAAATTTCAGCCTGACAACATACTGGAAATATTTGAAAATTAAAAAGAAACTGGGGTGTCTTGTGTTCAAGTTCAGAAGAAAAGAAATATCTTTATTCTGAGTTTCCTTTGATCGTCCAGTGTGTCAAAACAGTAGATATCTTGTTTGCCAGGAATGCGGTGAAGCTAATTTTTAGACATTGTCAAAATTGTGAAATAGATAATTAAGTTTTGTTCATGTTAATTAATATTTATTAACTTTCTGTTCATTTTAGATTGTAATTATTGATGATATCTGTATTTCTTATGTCAGTAAGGAAGTTCAAAATACAGCTGGCAAAAGTACTACAATCATGACTATTAAAACTAAACAAAATGACTTATCTCAAAAATACGTATCAAATAACAATAGATTTGCTTAGCAGTGTGTGCAGAACATGTCCTAAACACCAATACAAAAGTTTTGAGCCACAAATTTTGTAAAAAAGGTTATTTTTATAGTTTTAAAATGTGTGGTACCATTATTGACCCCATATAACCATCTATGCTCAATACGTTTCACATCACCATTTAAGGGTTAACCTGTCAATTTAAGGAATTGTTATATCAAAGCCTTTGTAAATATATTTAGCAAAGGCTTTGGTTATACGCAAGTCCGAATTAAGGACAAGGTGAAAGGAGCGAACTGCGGTAATGTACTTCAGCTTCTGGGACAATCAACTTGATCAGATTTTTGTCCAATTTCTCTGATCCATTGAGTAAATGCTGAGATGGCCCCACAGTATACATATAATATGATGGGCCATTGTTTTGCTTCTGGGCCTAAATGTAGCTTCATTATGTGCACATTTTGTTGAGCTCTCCATTTGCTTGTTGGGGTGGGATGTAGGTTACATTTGGCTAGCAGTAATAAAAAGTCAAATCTGTAGTTCATTTACCAATACAAATAAGATTTCTATAACTCAGGAGTAGGGCCAGCACTGGGCATGGGCAGAACAAGTGATCAGTCGGGCCCCGCAAGTCAAGGGACCCAATGATGGGACTGATGAAAAGTAAAAATAAATTAGAACTCAACAAAATCATTATTATAATTTTATAAGTTGCTGTACAGTAGCCTGATATTTCATAAAATTTTCAATTAATTTTTTACCTTCAATAGTTAATTACAGTTATTACTCATAAGGTAGGACTCTATGAAATGAACCAAATGATCTAACATTAAAATAGGTTCTACTGAAATTCATATTTATTATTTCATATATTGAACAAGTGATTTTATTAAACACTAATTAAACACAAAATTTTGTTAGTGTTTTAAGCTCACCATGGAAATTGATCATTAAATACTTTTAGTTAAAACTATTGTAATATATATTTTCAAAAACTTTTTCTAGCTTGAACATTGTAATTTTTGTTCTTTGTTGAAATAAAATAACTCATATAGTTTCTTGACACTACTTCCACATTTTTAATTTTTTTGAGGGGGGGTTATGTTTTAGTGTTGGCCCGAGCTCAAAAGTGTCTAGCTCTGGCACTGCTCAGGAGTGAAAATGTCTAATTCTCAAATGTTTCTAATCTTGCTTTTTTGGTACTTTTAGTAATCATTCAACTATTTCTGGTTAATGGATGGGGGATTTCAGAGCTCAAGAAAATATGTGCAGATTTGCACTTCTTAGTCTTCATGTCACAGTTTTTATTCTTCTTTCATGAAAATAAATCAAACTTATCTATTTATGTAGGGAGGGTAAAAGTAATATTAATGGTGCATTTAACATCAAAATTCCAGATCTCAGTCATTTAATAAAAATGATGGTATAATCTTTACAAAGTTACAAGCTCAGCTATGGAAATTTTAATTTACAAACAATTAAAATATATATTAGATATGTAATAGTAATTATTTATTATAAATTAAAAATGTACTCAGTGCATCATTAATTAAATGCATGTTAAATAAATGATACATGTGTACAAAAAAATTGGTAGTAATAGCTAAAACAAATTCATACATACAGAAAAACAAAACATTCACTCAAACACATACGCTACTCAGAATTCAGTTAACACCATTTATGTCTTGTTTTGATTGAAATTATCCTTTATTACATTCTCACTTTTCTTTAGAACTGGAAACTCTGAAGTCAAGATACAATTATTAATTGAATTATTTCTATCTGTTGATAAGGAAGGGTGAGAGTTAGGCCCGGATTTAGAGTGTCTGGTGCCCTGGGCACAAGGTACAGTTTTACTATCTCCTATTGCAATAAAAGTGTAAGAATAAAATCTTTTGAAAGTGACCTTCACGAAAATGAATAACTGTTTAACAAGAGAAACAAATAAAGATTATTAGGTATTTTCATAACAGATTTGATTTTCAGGATAAATTAAGCCCCAATTAATCCCATGTATTACACATTTTTATTTTGGAAATATCTTAATAGTTTTGTAACATTGGTGATGTTTGTTGCTCAAATTGAGATAAAAACCAGACTGTTTGGTTCAGTAAGTGGTATATGTCATCGTACCAGAGCAATAATTTGTTTACCATTACTCCTGATCCTGAGGAGTTAAAGGAATTTTTAGTCCCTCAATAATAAAAGTGCCATTCAGCCTTCAGAAAATAAACAAATCATCAGTGGCATAGCATGAAAATACGAAACCAGTAGACAGCAGCATCAAAACATAATTCAAAGTAATTATCTCCCAAAATAGTTATCCTTTGTACTTTTTTTAATTGAAGTTTTAATTTTTAATGTTAAAATCAATGTACGTTTAATTTGAGTTAAGGTTCAGACCTAGAACCATATGGAATATTAATGGTTGAATTACTCAAAACATGCAATACTAACAATTTGAAGTAGGTACAACTTCAGAATTAGAACACTCAAGCATAGTGAGAATCACAGCCTACTGAAATGTTTCCTGGTAGAAAGATATGACTGCACCCCAGCAATTGAAGTTACATCCTTTACACTCATGAGAAGGCTCTTGCTTTCTCTTGGGTTTCTGTTGGGATGCAAGCACTGAATTTCCTTATGGGAAGTTAAGCATTAGAGGTCAGATCTGTGAATGTCTAGTAAGATACTTGGATTTTTCTGACTGCTGATTCTGTGAGATGAATTTTGCCTTCCACTTTGAAAACAGACTCAGATTTGAAAAAGAATATGTTAAATGGAAATATGTATGCCGGATTCTGTTAATATTTTCCAGGGGTTTGTTTTATCCTTAGTGTGTGTCTACCTTGTTTGCCTCATGCTTTGCCATTGCACATCTTACCCCTGATGAAAGATCAACTCAGAAATGCAATTTTTCAAGGGAAACATGTAAAAATTTGAAGCTGTCATTTAAGAAAAGAACTTATTTAAATGAAGTGTTGAAATTAATTACCTTAAAAAAAAATTGAGGGGTGAAATTACGCCCAAATACAGGGTTAGTCAATCTAATTTTTACAGATTTCAACCTACAATTCACTGTGAGCTGCAGCAGTTTCCATCAGAGGTCCAACATAATGATAAACTTTAAATGGGTAAAATAGACAAACTTTCTTAATATAACAGTACGGCTAAATTGTGTACAATTTACTTTCTTAAAAATGTTGGCATAGATCCAATGGGCTCAAACGTAAATCCGGGACTGATAACAGTTGGTATTTCAACACTGAAAGAGAATCATAGATACTGTGTATGATCAACAATAAACAATTTCTTCTGACTTCCGTAATATGGCACTATAGTCAACAGGAGATTGCACCTGCAAACACTACAAAACTAGGAACACATTAGGTCTATATTTGACTCATTCATAATGGAAAACTTCCTCACCACATCTTAGAAATAATAAAGTCAGCACATGGTGCTACTTGAATCTCTGGAACATCAGTGAGACTTGTCCAAAAAACTTGATGAACAGTCTGCATATCATGAAATAACAAAGAAAAACTATACAATAATAACAAGGTATAACTATTACTGTGCAAAAGACAGAATTATAATACAGGAAAACTTCACCTCCAATAATATTAATGTGAATATTACATTTAGCAGTGATGTCTTTATCTAATGATGAAAGTTCTTCAGTTGATCAGAAAGTAAATTAAGATGTTACCAGTTTCAGGTTCATAGCATGTGTGAGGCATACATATATGATATATGTAGGACTAAAACAATACATACGGGATATTGACATGGTACCCATAATGTTAAGCAAGAATTGTTGATATTGAAACAGGATCATTAAACTTACATAATCTACATTTACATTGGCAGTGATAAAAACTGAGTTTATGGTCCATAGAATGGAGACCACATTCTTTAAAGTCTCATAAAAAATGTTGCTCCCACTCTTCTGAATTTTAGCAACATTTTCTAGCCAAATAAAATTTAATACACCAAAAGAAACCTTAAAGCAAGAGCACAATATTCTATTCAACTTTCTGTCTAATCTCAGGCAATTATTTTCTGCAGTTTAATTGATTAAAAAGAAACTTTTCATTTAAATGTGAAATCATATGTATATAAAACAAGAATATATACAGGGGTTTCAAGAAAATGTTTTGTAAAGGTTCATCAGTTATTATATGAAAAATGTAAGCTAGAACAGTCTTTTCTCGTAGATTATCCAAAAATATATTAATTTTTATTCTCTCAAATTGATGGACTTAATAACAAAGCGTTAAGTAACCAGCCTTTAACTCTTTGATTTCGACAACAAATTTTTTATTGCTTAAATTTTATATATCAATAATTAAGGCCCTTTTGTGTTGCCAGAACTGGATCTTGGTCCAAGAGCAGCAGCAATGTAGTTACTTGTAGGATAATTGCAGAATTCACAAAAGCCAGGTGAACCTTGTGGTCCGGGTGCACCTCTTAGCCCAGGCATTCCTGTGAAAAACAATCATTCATTGCTCATTACACCCTTGTCACAATATGCTCGAGAGATTGCATGCTTCAGACCCTCTCCTCTACTTATGTTTTCTTTCCTTTTGCTTCTGAAATATACACATACTTGTAACTATGATCTTTCTGTCCAAGGCTTTTTTCAGGCAAAGCTAGGTACTTACCCTTTGCACCACAATGAAGTGAATAATCTGTACATGTTTTCTTGAGCTTTCATTTCTCTAGATGTGAGAGAAGTGGAAGAATTGGTTGTTTAGATGCCAGCGTGATAAAAATATCTCTGAAGCTTGTTTGTTAAAGCAAATAGTTTTTATGAAATGGAACAAAATTTTTTTGTTATTTATTATTATCAACAATACTCATTCCTATCTTTTTTTTATAATTCCACTGTGTTGGAAAAGGAGAGGGGCTCAGTAGCCTTATATAGTAAAATATTCTATTTCTGTAAAAAAGTTAATATTATGTTTATAATTCCTTATTTTCCCATTTTTTAAGCTGATAATTTGGGGAATTAATGTGCATTAATTGGGAAAAATCTCTCCAAGCCATCTGACATCCCTGTAAATAGTTCAACACAAAACCAATTACTGATATTAATTTATTGATTAATTGTATAATTTCATTTTTCTTGTAGGATGTTTTTTTTCTAGTAAAATGTGACAAATGTAAATAAAGAAAGATTAATGGAAAAGGGGACCCAGAGGGGCTCAGAAATGTAGTTTGCCTCCTCCTCTCTTGTTTTAGGCTTTGCACATCTAGGCCTATCACCACTTTGAGCTCATGTTTATAAATTCATAATATAAAATTATAATTCAGCAAAATAAAATTATGTTTATAAATTCTTACATCACACTGAATGGAAGGAAAAAGCTCTTCTATCCTACTTCCTGATATGCAGAAATTAAAAAATATTTTAATTTCTAATTACTAATAAGTAACTTCAATCATAGAAATATATGTTCCAAATTCCTTGACTGTGTACTAAATATCCTAAAGAATAAAATTAATAATAGTTATGTCCATAAAGCATGGATAGTCAATTTCCATTTTTCACAGACTTCCTCAAATATTGCAATAGTAACAGTATTGGGCAATCTAAATATCCCCTGGAAAAATTTTTAAATGATTTTTTTTATATTTGAAATGAAATAATAAGTTCTTAAGAAATTATTTATTATTAATTTACACAAAAACCTACTTTAATTGTTTATTAAATCGGATGTTCAAATACATCCATTATTTTTATTAGTATAATCAATGTAACTGTGTAATAATTTTACTTAAGAAAGAAACTTTAATAGAATAAATTTGTTTATAATTCCACATTTTTTCTAAGATGCCCCTTTATTCCTAAAATAAGGCTAGTAGAGGATGGTCTACCCGTTACTTCCAAGTTGGAAGTTCTAATACCCCTTATGTGTAGCCAGTGTAAGCCTCTAACACCCTTGGTTATCCAGGCATGCACCACAATATTTATTGCTCTTTTTCTTTCTTCATACCTGGGCGTCCTGGTTCTCCCCTTTCTCCTTCTCTTCCTGGGAGTCCTAAGCCTTCTGGTCCTGTGGGTCCTGGAACAATATTAGTGAGGGTGAAGTTGAATTAGTGAGAGTTAATAAAATGAACAAAATTGTTTTATAATGTAGTGTATTTACATATTAATGAACAAGTCTGTTAAATTTCAATAAATTAGTAAATAGTAACTTTATCTTCTGTCAATTTTCCTTGAGCACTCTACTTTTGTAGCCGAGACCCTCCAAGAGGTAGTAAGGAAATGCGTAAAATCTTTGAAGATACGCTTGAAGTCTCAATACCTAGACACAGGGGTTCTAGGGGAAAAAACATGTGAACTGGTGGACTGCGGATATTGCAGAATTCCATAAAGTATGTGTTAAAGCTCATAGACTCGTAACAAGAGCCAAAATGAACATAATACTTAGGGAAAACTATAGGAAGTGTCATAAACAACTTTAGTCCGAAATAGTAAAACCAAATGCTGGAAGGACTCAGTAAATGAGGTGGAGAATGACCCCCTGGCAGCAAAGCAGGCAGGCAGCAAAGGCAGCAAAGCCTATAAAATAGTTATGGAAAAATTTAAACCATCCAACTGTGTGCGACTGGAAGACTTCGAGTGGGTGACAGTAATTATCAGATATCTTTTTCCTAACAGAGAATGCTGGATAAGGAATAGACCCTCTGACTACCATTTCGACAAAGTTAATTACTTCACGAAGGATGAACTGATAGAAACAATGACAAAGACGAAGAAAAAAACAGTGCCAGGACTGGACAGGATTCCTCACAAGATCCTTAGTATAGTGGTTAAAGAATATCCCAAATGTCTCCAGGAAGCCTTTAATCACTGCCTTTAACTGAGGAAATTCTTTAATGATTGGAAACAGCGGAAGCTAATTCTCAAACGGAAAGGAAACAAACCAATTCAATTGACATCATCATTCAGACCTTTCTTTTTACTGGATTCAATGAGTAAATTACTTGAGGGTTTTCTCCTCCTATGATTAGAGAAACACATGACAGCAGGAATAAACTTCTCAACAAGACAGTTTGGGTTTAGAAAGGGTCTTTTGACAATAGACACTATTACAGAAACAGTCCAGTATTCTGAAACAGCCAAAAGTAAGAAAGGTTTTTGCACACTGGTGGTGATAGACATAAAAGACGCATTCAACTCCGCTAGGTGGAAAGACATAATACAGGTGCTGGTAGCTAAGAAGGTCCCTGAATTTCTTGTGAGGATTCTGGAGAACTACCTCAGCAAGAGGAAAATAATATATACAAATGAATATAGAATAGAGGAAGATATTATTTGTGGTGTCCCACAAGGATCAAGACTGGGCCCCTTTCTGTGAAATGTGCTATACAACAATCTGCTGGACATTGAGCTTCTGAAGAACTCTCAACTCATTGGTTATGCTTACAATACACTTATAGTGTGCCATAGTGACAATGTGGAGCTACTAGAAATGAAGACCGATGAAACTCTTTGCAGGGTGAAAAGATGGCTGGATATAAGAAATCTCCAGATGGTGGTAGCAAAAATAGAAGCCATACTGGTTACAAATTGGAGAGCATTCCGGCACCTGGTGATCTGTCTGGGAGACGACCTTATTAGATGGAATCAGCAAATAACACATCTTGGCGTTGAGATTGACTTGAGATTGAGCTTTGGACCCCATATCTAAATAGTGGCAAATAAGGCAGCAAAGACTAGTGCAAACCTTTCCAGACACATGCTACTCAAGAGGACTCAGCAAAAGTAAACAAAGATCTGGTGCAGTTCACTCAAGAATACTGTACGTGGCCCCAGTGTAGGCTAATGCTCTAAACAAAAAGTCCATAAGATCCTAATTTTCTCAGATTCAGGAAGGATGGCACTTCGGGATATCCTACTGTATCGGGCAATGCAGCCTTAGTTCTGGCCAGTACAACTCCTATCGACCTTTTAGCTCAAGAAAGGAAAGAAATGTACCTAAGGCAGAAAGCGGCTAAACAACAAACACACCCACTGACACCAAAACACGTAAATGAAATCAAAGTGGAACTGCAAAGCCATCTTGTGTATAAATAGTAATGCCGATGGGACTTGAAGGAAAAAGGCAGATGGACTTATAGTCTTATTCCCAACATCAAAGACTTGATAAGCAGGAAACATGGGTCAGTGGATTACTATTTGATGCAAGCCCTCGCAGGACATGGATGCTTCAAAAAGTCCCTCTGTAGGTTCAAATTTGCTGAACACCCAATATGTTCTGAATGTCACAAAGAAGAAGATGATGTTTTGCACTCTATATATTATTGCAAAGCCTGGGAGAAAGCCAGATCTAAATGCTACGACAAACTGTGAGTGGAAATAACTCCAGCAAATACAATCCAAATGATGCTGTGATCTGCAAAAAACTGAAACACAATGTTAGATTTAATAAAGCAAATTCTTAAAAACAGAAGGCCATGATTGACAGCAGATAGAGCCCTTGCTCACACCCAATTCCCCAATGACATAATGTTTTGCCAGATAGTTCCACACATGGTGCTATTGTAAGGCAAGTGGAGGGGGTTTTAATCAGTAGACCAAATCTGGGAGTCCAAAAAACTTCAGTCTCAATGGTGATTTATCATTGATTTTAATTCTCAAAATTGTACATTATCTAATTTTTAGTAGTCTCAATAGATCATAATATCATTGTGGCCAATGAAGAGCTTAAAAAAAAACCAAAAGACAGCCACCCAATGGGGTTTGCTGATGATGTACTATCAATTGGCTCGCTCGTGGCACATAGCGAAGTCGCTAGCCTTTCACCACTGAGGTCCGGGTTCAATTCCTGTCGAATGTCATGTGAAATTTGTTCCAACAAAACGAGTTTGGCCACTTCACAAGGGCTAGTCCAACCCCTGTGAAGTGTCCTAAATCCTACCCCTTTCCTAACTCCTTCCCAATTCTGGCCGCTGGGTAGTGACATAGGGGTGCGTGAAGAAAGAGGCGCATACGCGGAAATGCTACCTGGCGGTCCTCTTTGACAACTGACTAGACAAGACGAGACATAAAAATACAGCGTCCTCTGGAATAGAGATATAGATAATGGAGGATTACTCCGTGCTCAACGCTCGACCAGGGGTGAAGAGACACATTGCGTCAATAAGTTGAGTTAAGAGCGCAACGAATTAAAAAAAAAAAAAACACGGAAAGAATGGTTCTTCTCATTTAAAGACTTGATGAAAAATAAAGATTGGTTTACCAGGGAGTCCTCGTGGGCCAGCAGGTCCTTCCACTCCCACACCTTCCGGGCCCCGGTCGCCCTTGTCCCCTCTCTCTCCAGGGGGACCTGGGGGCCCACTGGGCCCCATGGGGCCGGGCAGGCCTGAGAAGCCCCTCTCGCCTGGCAGGCCAGGTGGACCTCGGTCACCTGTGCAACGATGCACAACATGTTAAGCAGTATTCTTCTCACAGAAGGCCAGGAATTGAAAGTGAATCCTCCCTAATATGGGAAGTTGAAAGTAAAGAAAATTGCAAATGGTGTTAGAGATAAAATTACAATTATCTTTAGATTATTATTGATGTTGTTACTTTTTACTTAAAGTTGGCTATAGTCAAATTTTTATACGTAAAAATTATTTTAAATAAATAAATAATTATTTATTATTTATAATAATCTCCCTGATTTAAAATACATTTTTTTTATTTTGGAAATTCTTGATAGAAAATCGAATGAAAATATTTAATTTTAATATCATAGTAGAGAAGTTTCAAAATAATGTATTGTACATGCTAATTATTTTTCTATTTCTCATAGCAAGAAAAATGTTAATAAATAAAAATCCAGATAATAAAGCATAATTTTGAAAATAAAGTGAGTTAATATTACAGGAAAAAATTCAATTACTTGTCACTGCAAAATTTGTAAGATCTGTACAGTATTTAATCAGGATAAGGTTCTACACTACAGTTTGTGGTTTAGGCAATAGCAAGGCAAGCAACAATAGATTTATTTGTATTACTGAAGATATCATTTTTAGATGAATAACTATGAGAAAAATTTTTGATAACATATTTTTAGTGAATATTGATTTCCTAACTTTTTCTTTGCTTAAGGATGAATTCTGAGACAATAAGTTACTTAGAAACCCCAAATTCATTTGTTCAGCTAACTAGCCCAAGGGACCTCCAAACCATTGCCCATGGACCACACATCTTGACAGTTTGAAAAATGATGCCAAGAGTCAATGAAATGAAGCACATTATCTAATAGCATTGAACAAATGCTTTATGCTTATGCTAGTTTAATTATCCCAAAATCTAATGATTCCATTTATGAGAGAAAAATACAATTAATGTTATGGTAATCAAAGATAAAAATAAAAAGCTTTCTTGAAAATAATTTTAATATTTATTTACCCTAATAGAAATCATAAGTGAAGTAGTAATAGATCTTCATATAAATAGTCTCAAATTTTCATATCTTACTCTTAAAAAACTTTTTATTTCATATTTTCGTTTTAAAACAAAGTCTTTTTTTCTATTCATACATGGAGTTCAACATCATCGACTATAAAATTTGGAATTCTGTGAAATGTTTGGAAGCCCCTGGAGGCTAAACACATAACTGGGGCCATTACAAAGGCAGGGTACCTGGGATGCCAGGGACACCGATTTGCCCTGGCCTACCAAGGCGACTTTGCCCCGGTGGACCTGGTGGTCCGCGGAGGCCTGATGTTAATTCTTCCATACGATCTGAAGAGAGCAAATGTAATAAGTTGCCAGAAAAGCTTTGATTTTATTGCATCTATGTTCAGCTTTTAGCAAAGTCAGGGCTCCAAGCTGTAGGAAGCTGCAGATAAAAAGCTGTTTTGATGGAATGAAGGTTTCAAACTGAATTTATGTCACAATGCAATAGAGAAGATCTACTACTCTGCTTTGTAGTGCTATAAACAATATTTATAGTAGATTCTTCTTTGCATCATTCTTTAAAAAGCAAAAGAGAGTTTTCAGCAAAAAAGGCTTCACTCTGGCAAGGATATTTGAAGTTCAAAATAGGTAAAATTGCCATGACTTATCAGTTTCATTACAGCAGAATTTAGGATCTGCTCAGTTTGAGTGATGGAGTGTTGCCAATATGCTAACTGAGAACTCTCTCTTGGTACAAGTACAAGCATCATTTCCAAACCTGGGGATCCCTGGGGGCCTGGGGCCCCAGGTCGGCCAACCTTGCTTCTCCCAGGAGGACCAGGGGGTCCCATGAGCGTTGCAGTCAATTCACTCAGCTGGTCTAAAGAGTAGAGCATTAACACCAATGGTTTCCACTTACGTACACAGACAAAAATATTTAAGTAATTCCAAGTAGGTTCCAATTATAATTTAGCTATTTTGAATTGAATGATTTACATGAATACACTGATACATACACAGTTCTTTTCATTTAACTCTCATGTTTAACTGTTAATTTGAATGATAAAACACTTACCTCTAAGTACAGCAGCGCATATGTCTCTGACTTCAGATTCAGTAAAACTATGACCCTAGAAGAACAATTTTCATTCACATTTAATAAGCCATACAATCTGTAATTCAATCCATTGAGACCCACTTGTAGGATAATGAAAGTTTACCGGAGGTCCTGTGAGTCCAGGCAGCCCAGGGGGGCCCCTTTGGCCTGGGGGTCCTGGAATACCCGGTGCCCCATCTTTGCCAGGCATCCCTGGCACTCCTGGCTGTCCTGTGGACCCAATCTCTCCATGTGCCCCTCTCTCTCCAGGCTAAAAAAGGACAGGCCATTGAGAAATCAAATGCATAGGGAATGTGTCTGGAAGAATTGTGAAATTTTTTCAAATATAGGTCCTCCTCGCATACAAATTCCCCTCCGTTTTTTGGATGAAAATTTCAGGGGAAAAAGTTCTCGCAAATTGAATCCTTTATTTTTGTCACTGTAAAGGAAACCACTTTTCCTTACTTCTCTAGTATTTGCTATTTCTAAAGGGACTTTCTGTATGCATCAAGCAGACTTCAAATTTTTTCATTGTACAAACTCAATTTAAAAATAAAAAAAAAAATTATTTTTCTGCACCTTTTTTTAACTATGTCTCTCAGGTATCTTTTGGGTATTGAGTATATTTATAAATGTATTTGCACTAATCCTTCATTAAATTTTTCTTTTGTCTTGTAACGTCACAGCCAGGCATTGTCCTTTATCCCTTCAGCCAGGAGCTAAGCGTTATTAGTAACCAGAGCCCCAGCATTAGTAACCTGTCCAGGAATTCACAGGGTCTTGAGTTACTTAACTTCTGTGACTTCATATAGTATAGTTAAGCAAATCAGCTATCAGCACCGGCTTTGTGAAATAAGAAAAATCATTTCGCTTCATTTTGAGATACTCACACATTAGTCCTACTCAATTTTTTATGCCAATTTTTGGAAGAAAAGGGGGCTTATATTTGAAAAAATATGATACTTTGGTAGCAGTAAATGTTTATACAGGCATGTAACTAGTTTTCAACTAGTATCAGTTCACAGCTACATTAAAAGATACAATATATTTTAATTTAATTATGAACAATTAATGGTACTTGGATATAAATATATATCCCACACATATACCCATCCCATGCATCGTTGCTACTTTAAATTTTAAGATATGTCACAATTTTCAAAGCTATATTCCAGCCATATTGATTCTTCGATGCTTCCTTCTTATATTATTAGTATTTCCTTCTTATATTATTAGTATTGTTGTGTAAATATAGAATATTAAACATCTTACCAGCCCTGTGGGCCCAGGAGGGCCGGGAGGACCTCTGGCCCCGATGGTCCACGTGTTGTCCAGGCCAATGGAGTTGGGAATCTGGGTGCTCTCCCCTGGAGGCCCTGGGGGCCCCGGGGGGCCAGGCTGCCCGGGAGGGCCCACGGGCCCTGTGAAGCCAGGCATGCCCGGAGGGCCTGGAGTCCCCGGAACACCTCGACCACCCTAGGCAAAAGTCTCACTGTTAATAAGCCATAGGGTACCTTGCTCTGCAAGTCTTTTATTATACTGCAAGGAGAGGAGAGGCCTAGCAGTAGATGTTGCCAATTTGTTTTGGTTTAGTTTATTTTTGTAATAATTGCATAAATAAAACTTATATTAACAAATCTACTTTTTTCAAAACATACAGTGATATGTGTGTGCAAATATTTAGTATATTTGTTGTATTTTTTCAGTCATTAGATTGTTAAGTTACTTTATACCTTTTGCTTTTAAAAAATGTCCATTGTAATTCTGCAGATTTGCGGATAAAGTTGTTGAAGGTATGACATTAAAATATTTTTTGTTATTTATGTCTGTAAACACATACTTAGCTCCTTAGAAACCAACCATCTAAACAACACTTTAAGAGTGTGCCCATAGCAGTGGCTGTTAAAATGCTCGAGAGTACATTAAAAATATTTTAGCATATTCTCGGGTTTAGATTTTATCGGTGCTTATAAATCTTTTAATAAATATGTCCCTCTTGTCCCATTTGTCACCATAATGGTTTTATTATTCCAGAAGTGAGAGAGAATCTGTAGGGTACTCACCAGAGCTCCAGGCAATCCCCGGGGCCCAATGGAGCCTTGTCCTCCATCATCTCCTCTGTCACCTTTTGGCCCAGGTTTCCCCACAATGCCAGGGAGTCCAGGTTTCCCAGGTTTGCCCTACAAAAAGGAATTCTATTAGTATTCATATTACTACTATTGTTTTACTATTAAGAATTATAATAGTTCACACGGAACTAAAGAAGGACAAAAATGGATTTGAAAAATTGTATATTGAAATTACATATCACATATTAGCACATATTTTGAAAGCTCTTCATATCATCAGGACCCTCCAATTAAGTATTTTGGAAATATTAACAAAGTTAGTGGTTCTGGTGATGCTAGCATGATTTTAATGTTTTAAGGCAAGTAGATATTCCTTTTCTTCATTATTTTGTTAAGTTCATCTCATATAATCAAAGATTATCACACAAGTCAATGTAACAAGGTTTCATTGAAACAAGATATTTCAAAACAATTGCATTCTATGAAGAACTATATGAAGAATTATTAACTCATAAACATAAATTACATAATAAAAAATGATTTTATTTCAGTATTTTAAGAGCTGATAGCACATTCAGAGTAGGAGAGCATTCCACTAGGAAGACTTGATCTTTAGAGCTTACTTTGAGATATACTAGTCCTTTCAAGCAGGTGTTGCACATTGAAAACCCAACCACTTGTTTGGAGAGAAATTAAAAATTGAAATGTTAATTATTTATGTAATTATTTAAATACTTCTAGGAAATTAGACTAATTATTTAATTTCTGTCTGCAAAAGAATATGGAATTTTCTGGAAGGGCAACTGAAGTTAAGATTTCTTTTATTTCAGATTGAAAACAATATATTACTACAGTGTAATAACTTTTCTACATAAATGTAATTGAAGAAAAAATTTCAATTTATTAAAAACATTTTTTAGAGGTATAAAAATCAATAATTTTAATTAGCTTAATTTTAGTTAGTTCAAACTAACTTGTACTTAATTACTATTACTTTCACTTTTGTGTTGTTATTTAATTTACAAATTTCATCTTTCTATTTAATTTTCTTTATCACCAATTTTGTATTGTTTTGTATTGATGCCGCTGAAAAGAAATTTCTGACATGTGGCAGGATACACCCTCCAAGATCGAAAAAGAAATGACACTATGTCAGGAACTGAATATCTCTAGTATCCTTGATAAAATCGAAATATATTGAGTAAATTGGTTGAAACATCTGTACAGAATGATGAATTTCTGCATTCCAAAATAACTCACAACTACAGGCCGTAAGGAAAAAGGAATGTGGAAGGCCCAAGGCTGGAGTGACCAATCCAGCATTAAATTATTTGAAACCAGAATAAACCATTTGGTTTAATCCCTGAAGTTGATGATGATGATGATGATGATGATGATGATGATGATGATGATGATGACTAATATTGTGGAAAAAACAGCAAGATAAACTGATGAAAAATTATCCATATTGAAAAGATAACACATTTCTTTTGAACTAGAAAAATGATTTCAGTGTTATTAACGTTATTTTCAGAAAATGTTAGTTGTTTGCACTTACCTCTGCTCCATCAGGTCCTCTAGGTCCAGGTTCACCTCTTGCTCCAGGGATGCCCTTGCAACAAACACCCAAGAATCAGCACTTCAGCATAATCAGAATTTTACATAAGAACTCAACAATAGAAACTAAGATGTAATACAAAAATCAAAAATAAGAGAAAGAGGGTGAATCTCATAACCACACTGTGGTGGATATTGTTTACGAATGCATCAATTGGTGTTAGGACGTTATTTTGTCTACCTTCAGAGTTTGAAGTGAGCATTGGAGCTATAACCCCCAAATAATGTTTTTGTTAGTGTTTAATTTATTGAATTAGCAGGTGACCATATGGTGTGATTCAATTTAACATTGTTACGTGAGACATTTTTACTTTCTCATGTGCTACTATGCCTCTGATACTGGAAAAGTAAATTTTTATTGTTTCTTAATGTAGAAAATTACATTTTTAAATTTGTGTAGTAAGAATCCCAATTTTGGGGGTCCTTGATACCATACAAGAGGTTTTTGGCAATTCATCTATCCATTTATCAGTGAACAACACTAGTGCCTATGCCATTCACAAGATATTTACCAAAAAACAGATATTCTTCAATCAATCTGCCTCATTTTGCAATCCTTTGAATTTTAAATGTATTATTTTAATTTTGGGGGATACTTTGAGGTCTCAATGACATTTTCAAAATTTTTTCATAAATAATTCTTAAATGATTCTTAAAACAAACAAACAAACAAACAAACTTGAATAGAACAATGAATATTTATAAAAAATGGCACAGGTCTGATCTCCTCTGAAACTTCTGAATTTTTGAAAATAATAAATGTTTTAAATTTTTATTACCAGCCTCTGGGCAGCATACTAGCTTCCTGTGCTGTGGTCCCAGGTTCTATTCCTGGTTGAGGCAAAATAGAGTTGTAACTTTACTTTAAGATTGTTCCAGTTTCTGTAGCTGTGTGATGAAGAAAAGCTCAAGCAGGTGGATCCTGCCAGTTATGGTGAAGAGAATACATCATGTTTGCCTCATGTCACTCTTTCCCCTAAGCATGGGAATTTAATTAGACCCAGGCATGGGGGACACTGGTAGCTGGCTGGCAAAGTCGGACTACCGACCCAAAAATGCCAAATACATACATACAATTTTTATTACTTCCTCAAAGAACTCCCAAGAACTTTGTAGTATTATTTGTGGTATTATTGGATACAAGGAATCCATCAATGAGATAAAAACTAAATGAAGAAGACCTGGAAGATGTGCTTTCAATTCAAAAATAGACCAACATTGTGTGGGGACATGCTCTTGCAGCATGTGCTTGAAGCACCATCAAGGAATTTGCCCCCAAACCAAGAATGTCAGGGCCTAGACCTAATGTGAACACACAGTAAACTAATTAATTTTTTTGTGGTCTTCAAATGCACAGTTAGAAATTTCAAGTTTTCAGCAATAACTAATGGATAGTTATAGTGTCTAATGATATAATAATATTATTCATATTATTGAAATATTGCATATACAGTATGTGCAGAGCATTTTGAAAGTTTGGAGATGTCTAATAATGATATACAAAATGTTGTGTAGACTATAAACCCATTGAAGGCTTTTTTTTACTCCTATTTTGAGACCTGTCTTAATATGTTCTAAATCTGACTACAGAGAGTTTGAATAAGTCAAAACGTATTTTCATCAAAATGCTAGATGAAGCCTTATCACTCTGAAGCTGCAATATTCCTTTATATAATATTTATCTCTCTGTTACCCTTAAAAAAATGAAGTAGTGTTTCATACCTTTTCTCCCTCAGGCCCCTGTTGGCCCTCCCGGCCTGGGAGACCAGGGACTCCTGGGGGCCCAGGGGGGCCAGAGTTGCCCTCACTGCCCTTGGGTCCGGGCTCCCCATCCTCCCCTTGGGGTCCAGGAGGACCTGCTGGGCCTGGTGGGCCTGGGTCTCCAGCAGCGGCAGCGGTGCCTGGGAGGCCAGGTGCTCCGTCGGTGCCTGGCTCGCCCTTCTGCCCAGGGGAGCCTGTGTTCCCACGAGCACCGGTGGGGCCCTGGAAGCAGCCAGGGAGACCTCACAGTACAAACAAAACTGCAAAACTGGATTATCCTAAAAATCTTCTAAGCTTAAATGAGGTGAGAGGAAATTGAAGTTCACAATGATCAAACACAAACAATGATCAGTAAGTAATTTGTTTACTCAAAATGACTTAATTTTCATTGCCAATGTGAGAAGTTTAGTTTAAGAATAAGAGTTAAGAAATGTGTGAATTTTGAGAATACAGTGAAACTTCAGTTTTACAATCTCCGATTTTATGTTCTCCTGGAATTTACAACATAAATGAGTAGTCCCGGCAAAACATCCATATAAGCAGGGAACGGATTTATACAGACCAAAAATATATGAAATATGTAAATATATATGTAGTTAGTTTTGTCAAAATATGGAGTTAAATATGGACTTAATATGATAAAAAATTACTACAGTAAAATAATATTTTATTGTTAGTTGATAAATCTTCATCTTTAAATTCCGAAATGTAACTTCTAACTTTACACTGGCTGACTGCGCTACTTTTGGCATTCCACACTAAAGAGATTAAGAGAACTGGACCAACACATAGTATTCTGACTGGATTGTAACTGACAATGAGGAGCTGTTTAGGTTGAATTCTAATGTCTCTGCCTCTGTGACATGATGCAATTTCTGGATGGCAGCCTCAGAGGGAAGGAGAGGGAGTAGTGTAGAAACTGAAACAAGATGAGTTTCCCACCCATCATCGAGGTCTCAAGGTCATCTGTTAAACAAATCCAACAGTTAGTTCTCGCACCTCATGCTCCCCTTCTCCCAGCAGGACACTCAGACCCCTCGATCAGTGCCTCAGGGTCAGAGAGTGGATCTATTCTTCACATAAATTAAAGCAGTAACAGTTTTTTTTTTACTTGCTTCAGATTGTCAATTCTCCCCGATTTAAAAAACTCTAATGTTTAAGCCATTACCACAAATTTTGAAGTTCTTATTGGTGAGATACATTTTTTAATATTTAATGAAATTTCAGTTTTAAGCTTAATATGCTTATGGACTACTTTTTTAAGAAATGTGGAAAATATAGGGACTTTTATTCAAATATGGACCAAAATACAAAATATAGAAAAATATGGGAAATAAAAGTAGCATTTTTCAACTCGGCACATTGTGAAACATTTTAAACATTTTATAAGATGAGGAAAAGCAAACTCCTATTTCATTGCTTCAAATACATTTTAGTTAAAAGTATATATAAGTGCAAAACGTTTTTTAAGATTAAATGGGAACCACCAACTTTAGGATGTTATTTTGCTTCCTATAAGTGTTTCTCCAATGAAAAAATATATCCACTTTCAACTAAACCTGCCACTTAGTAATCAGAAGCATTTGTTTCTTGATTGTTGGATTTTAGAGTATAGTTCATGTACCTACCTGAGAGTGTACATATAAGAAAAAATTCTGTAAGCTTTTTAAATGTGTGTATGTGTATTTTTTTTAAAACAATTTTTGGCCCTCATTTTTCATAACTCATTTAATAGTGTTGTTTCAAATCTATTTTAAATGTTCAGTAAACATATCTTAAAGCATATTTCATAAAAATTACATGCCCTTTCAATATTTTTATCCCTGAAATTAAACATTTGAAAAACGAACTAATGTTTAAAAGCAGTGTTGAAATAAAAAAAACAGCATTGAAGTACAAACCAATAGGGCGATGGGATGTGGGATGACCACAAAAGATGGCTAGATCAGGAACACCTGGAGGGGAAAGCCTCCTGGACTACTGGGAAACAGGGACAGGTGACAGGCCTAGCAACCTGCAGTTTATGATGATGATGATGATGATAATGAACAAACTTTTAACTACTGTCTCTTGAAATGGAATTTCTTTCAATCCCTGATCTTTTGGGATACAGATGTCAATCCTCTAAAAAGTAGAGGCAAGCTGGGTAAATCAGGAAGTATTTTTGTTTAACTTTATAAACCTGAGAGAAAAATTGTTTATTATATTCTGAAATTCAGTCCATTTAGATGTGAGTTCAAGAGGTGACTCTTAGCTTTTATTATGTAAAATTATATAATATTTTTTAAATGATTCATGGATTCTAAACACAGCATTTCTCTATTTATCAATACTTCCTGATTTACCTGATTTTCCCCTATATTTGTTGTACTTACAGGAAGGCCCACAAGGCCTGGAGGCCCTTGAATGCCGGCAGGTCCAATGAAGCCCATTTCACCTTTCAGCCCAGGAGGGCCAGGGGGACCCTCTTTGCCCTGAGGGCCTCTGGTGCCGTCCACACCAGGGATGCCAGACACCCCTCGCTCTCCTGAAAACCCAACCCAAAGTTAAGTTAGTTAGTAAGTTAAAGTAGATAAGTTTGCTCATCTTTATTTATATTATTATATACAGAATTGTGGCATTTCTTATTGACAATCAATAACTATTAAGTTAATATAAAAAACTCATTGATATTCATTGATGATTTTGATGCTGTGTACTCATAACTTTTAATATACAGAATACAGTTTATTGTAAAATACTTTTTATTAATGTTGGAAGCTGATGATGGGAGTAAAATCAAACTCCCAAAACATTGCTTAATGTGTGTTCTTCAAGAATAAAAAGTTCAAGTTCAAGGAATATCAATGAATTTTTTATATTAACTTCATGGTTATTGATTGTATTAATAATCCTTTAGACAACAGAACACAGCCCAGAAAATGATCTCTTATATTCTTTTTGGCAGGTACGGTACTTTCAAAATAGTCATTATATCTTAAACATAATAAATTAAATGATGATTGTGTAATTGAACTTGTCTAACCAGAATCTTATGTTTCTTCAATTCATCATTACAATGAATTTTAATGTCAAATAAACACCTTAGAAAACTTCATAAAACTTTTAAACAGAGTTATTTTTTATTCAGCAGTTGGTTTTACTATAATAGTTTATGCATCTACATTTTTTTTAAATACAACTAGCATATACAGCTACCTCCAAGAATCAAGGTAGCTTGATAAATAAGCATGTTAAAACACCATTTTAAACCTATGGTTCACTGAAGGCAGCATTTAAAATCTTGCAACATACAAATATAATTTAACTCATTATTTTTCTTCTGACTCAAATGTACCTCACTATTGAGCAATGCTTCAGCACACTATGTGAACTCCACCCTTGTGTTGAAAAACAGGTTTATAACAAGTGTTGGTAAGTAAAGTTCATATCACTTGTTATTGTAACATTAAGGATGTATACAGTCGGATCTCCATATATTGAACCACCACATATCAAAATTCTCTTTAAAGCAATTTTTTTTCTGTCATTTGAAAATTCTGTTTAAAAATGTTTCTATGTATCAAAAATTATTTCAATATATCAAACTCATTTTCTGCCTTGACTATTTTTTCTATGAAATAAATATGTGCAGTAATGTACAGTGCATACTATAAATTATGTTTTTTAAAAAATAGAATTGTTTAATTTGGAAGTATAGTATTTCTACTGTGAAAAATATAACTTCCTTCTGGACATTTGTATAATTGAATAAATGTTTATAAAATACCAATGCGATTTCTACCCCCCAAAAATTGTCAAAAATCTTGAAGGTGAAGGAGGAGATCAAAATTTCATCATTAATTTCTATTTATCGAATATTATCAAAGGAACCATCAGATCCCTACATATGGAAGCTCGACTGTATTAAAAAAAATGTTTTGGAAGTACTGGTTGCTTTTCCTTACCTTTGTCCCCTGTCAGCCCTGGCTCCCCCCTCTCCCCGTGGGAGCCCTTGCTGCCCTTGGGCCCGGGGAGACCAATCACTCCAGGCTCCCCTGGAGGACCAGGCGCACCTGGCACCCCTGGGGCGGTGCCTCCAGCCTCGCTCACGCCTGGTTGCCCGGGAGGGCCGACTGGGCCCTGGGAAGAGCATTGACAACTTCACGCAAGCAGCATAAGGCATTCATATAACACATTCATTCGTTCACTTATTTGGTGAATTATACAATTGTTTGCTCATTAATTAATTAATTAACTTGATTACTTATTTATTTATTTTTATTTTTAGTTTTAGTTAGTGCCTTATTTTATAAGACGAGACTCGAGCCATCAGACCTGCTCTTCCATCTGACCATGCAAATTTTGCTACACTCCTTTCACCATCTAGCAGAGAAAAGAGGTATTATGTTGGGCGATGAAACAGGCAATTTGAATTTAGTTCAGAGGCTTCTTTTAGACTTGTGGATCTTTTACATGCAGTAAATCTACTATATGGAACAGCCGGTTTTACTTGCCTTCTGTAGGAAGGCATACGAAAGATTTTTTTGCCCTTAAAAATCCACGGCTTCAATCGGGTTCGAACTCGCAAACTGGGGTACAACAGTCATGTACACTAACTATTACGGGGTGAGACTCGGGCTATCAGACCTGCTCTTCTGTCTGACAATGCAAATTTCACTACACTCCTTTCACCATCTAGCAGAGAAAGGAGGTATTATGTTGGGCGATAAAACAGCCAATTTGAATTTAGCTCAGAGGCTTCTTTTAGGCTTGAGGATCTTTTACAGGCAGTAAATCTACTACATGAGACAGCTGGCTTTATTTTCCCTCTAAAGAAAGGCTTATGAAGGATTCACCCTTAAAAATTCACATCTTCAATCAGATTTGAACCCATGAACTCGGGTACAACAGTCATGTATGCTTTTTAAATTTAATCACTTATTTGTTTATTTATGTATTAATTGATTGATTAAAGAGAAATCGATAAAACAATAATGAAACAGTATCTACTAGTTTATATTTATGATTTACTGATTATAGAACAGGAAAGAATCCTTCCAATTATTTTTCAATATAGGTAATGCTTTATACATGATTATTTCCACAATGCTGCTCTATTTAAGAATTAGAAAAGTGATATCTTCATCTATGACATTAGAGTTTGTCTAGGGATCACAATCCCTTTGTCTGCCATATTAATTTCTTTAAAATTTAGCGTTGCAAGGTACAAAGAAGTCTAAAGAAGTGGCTGAGCGCATCACTCACTGGAGGCCCCTGGAGACCCCGTGGGCCGGGGAGGCCGGTCTCTCCACGTTCTCCTTTGCTCCCGCGCTCTCCCTTGCTGCCATCACGACCAGCAGGTCCCACCTCTCCTGGGAGCCCTGCCACACCGCGTTGCCCCTCTGGACCCTCTTCACCAGGTGGACCCTACACACACACACACTTGGTAACAATCATGAAAAGGCAGCACAGATAGTCACAGGTGGGCATGTTAGAGCCCCAGCACTCACATAAAGTAAGTAATTGATATAAATGTTATGAGAAAGAAAAAACAATGTTTTGAAATATATACCTCTTTGAGAAAGGAGTGATTGTTAAAACAGTGGTGTGTGTATCAACAATGCTGATATATGTATTGTCACAAAGTGGTGGATTGCATGTGATGATATAGCCAGGCAAATGACTGGTTTTGTATAAGGAGGTTTGCAGTTGTCTATGAACTGGTGCCACATACATTTGGATAGAAGGCTGTGTGGATCACAGAAGGAGAGATGGTGACATGCATCCATCATTTCATATAATGGTGATACTTGACTAGTTGTAAATTTTCATATTGTGCAAATGCTGTTTGTCCATTAGTATTTATGTTACTTGTGTATGTTGTTCATGTTTTTATGTAGTAATGTAGAACAGAAGGAATAAGGGGAAAACTAGTCAAAATGTCCTAGAAAATTTACATCATTTGATCGGCAATTCAGGGCCAATAAAATAATCTTGATTTTTTAACTAATTATAGTGATTTTGTCACTGCTGATACAGTTTCTTTATAACAATAGTTGTGCTATGACTTTCCTCCCATAAATTTAAGTTGATTGAGGAAAAGCAATGATAAATGGTAAGTTGCTGCCAGAGATTGGAGAAGTCATAGTTACTAATTTTGACATCTAGCATGGGTCAAATTACTTGGTATGATATTATGTAAATGCTAGAAAAGTTGTCAGGTTACAAGAGTTATAAGGAAAGTTGACCAAGAAGCATTTTATGGGTTTATTGCTATGATTGACCTCCATTATCTCTGCTCTCAAGGAAGATATTCTCAAGTGGTGTGTGAATTTTGAACATACATATACAATTTTCTCCTTCATAAACTATGCTGGTACATTTCCTTTAAAATGTAAGTCATATACAACAACCTAGTTCTGATCTTCTGTCTGAAAATGAAAAACATTTTCGTGTAATTAGAATTGCAATTATTTCCACTTCCTTTATTTATACATACATTAGACCAATTTCAAATAATAAAAAATAACATTCAGAATCATCAGAATGATTTTAAGACTTTTTAATTGGTGGAATACAGAAATGTTTCCACAATCTAGAAAAAAAGGAGTGATTTGCAAACATTTTATTTAGGTTTGTGAAGTGAAAATTTGTTTGAAAAATAGTTTTAAAAAGAGTGTCCATGTAATTTTTGTAAAATTGTTCACAAAGTTATTTTGTACCCAATATAATACATTTTATTTGGAATTAAAGAAAACTAGGGGCCACTTCTAATTGAATAATATTATCATTCTTTGCTAAACTAATTGGGTACTTGAAGTATTTTCTTCTATAACTCCACCAAAAGCATTGAGACTGCCACACATGTGGCTTGCGGAAGACAACTATTGTGCAGAATACAGCTTGGGAAGCTCTGGCTGAATCAGTTTGCTTACCGGCAACCCTGGCAAACCGGGGACACCTGGAGGCCCAGGCACAGCAGTGCCATCTGTCACATTCCCTGCAGGTCCAGGGGGCCCTCGAGGCCCTGGCCGACCAGAGCTGCCTGGAAGTCCATCCTCTCCTCTCTCGCCTTTTGGCCCCACAGCTCCTTCACTGCCCTGCATCACATACACAACACAAGCATATTAAATTTCTTGGAGCTAATGGAAGTGAGGCTAACCAACATACTAAGGAAACAATTTTTAACTGGAAGTAGAATTAGATGTTAAGTGAAAAATAGTTTTAGCAACTTTAAATTAATTAATCAACGTATAATTAATCCAAAAATTAACAATAAATTGTTATGAAAAAATCCTACACCTACTCCACCCAAAGTAACAATGAGTACTATTTTATGAATTAATTACTTTATTATAACATAATATATTATAATGTTTTAAATAACATTTGAAATGATTTTATTTTCTTGTGAAATAAAAATATGATTTCCCTTTTCCAAATTTCACTTCACTGCTAACATAAATAATTATGGGAATATATTAATTTGTTATTATCTCTTTGATAATAATCTCATTAAAACAATTTCAACTGTCTTCCATTTCAGCATACATACTTTTCTATTTAGATATTTGTTATACAATTTCTTGCTTTCATTTATTTATGTAGTGATAATGAATTAAAAATGAATGGCATTCAAGAGTAAATACAGTTTGAATACGTGATATTTGATGGAATATGCAATTTCATGTGATAGAGATGTTTCAATTAGTTAACCTTCGTAGCTCAGGGTTCATGGAAGCTTTGATTCTATGAGGAATAAAACTGTACTCAGATGTAAACATGGTGACACTTCAAGATCATGAGCTGGAAGGAGAGGGGGACATTGCCATCCAATCGGGAGTGCCAAAATCAAAAATGTAAGTACTAATTGGATGATAGTGTCTCCCTCTCCGACCAGCTCATGACCTTGAAGTGCCACTATGTTTAAACCAGAGTATAAGCAAACTGTGAGAAACACTGTGCATGTCCAATACTTACTCTTTCTCCTTTCTGTCCTGGAGTCCCTGGAACGCCGGGAGTGCCTGCCTCTCCTGGCACACCAGGAGGTCCCACTGGCCCTTGGACACCCTGCAGCCCCTGAACACCAGGTTTGGATTCAATCTTCACAGAATTTTTTAAAATTATTTACAGTAAATTAAGTAGCTCTATAAAACAGGGTGTTAACAGACCTGGAAAATTGTGAAAAGTGAGGAGCATTTTGATATGGGCAGGAAAAAATGGATCATTTCTCACAAGTTAAACTACATTTCAATTGTTTGGAAATTATACATATGTGATTCAAGTTAAGAAAAAAAAATGATACTATTTAATTGAAATTTTTAATTGTTTCATATGTATGGTGTTTAATTGATTCTCAGTGCTAGTTGCATGAATAATTTTTTGAAAATGAACAATTAGAGTTCTGCGTTGTGATGAAACAGATCTAAAGTTCTTGGTAGGTTTTAAAATTAATTCTACCACAATCAAAATTTGCAATAAAAGTAGAATTTGTCTTACAAATTCACACTTGAAGCACAAAATGGTGATGAAATAGTCGTGATAATACATTTTGTTTTATTAACACCTGTGTTACATATTTTGCAACATATGCAATAATAATTTGTTTATTTTTTTTTTATTGAATTTGAGACATTTTTTCTGACTAAAAAAATGAAGAAAAAAAACATAATACAAATGTGTAGCAAATATTTAATTTCATTCATGGTAAATTTTTAATTTTCAACCAGAAATTATTGTAAAAGACCTGGCAATGCAAGGGAAAGTCACATAATTTTGGAATGTTAAATTTGTCAACAAACTGTACAATAATTAAGTTTCACAATAGCCCAAAAATAAGTTGTCTAAATATTTAAGCCTACCAAAATTTAAAATGAGTATAGCCCAGGTTAGATAAACTCGACAATAAAATTTTTAGATGCCATCACATAATTTGAAAGCTCATTAAAATGGTATAATTTTTTATTTTCAAATATAACACACTGCATGCACACTTACATGCATGCACGCACATATCATTTTCCTGAGAAAGATTAACAGAGACAAGACTCTTGTTCTGATTGCTTTCTTCTGAGAATTACTAGTAACCAATGAATTTCATGTTAAGAAATATTATTTCTACAAAAATAAGATTGAGGTAATAATCATTCACTATTTCTAATTAGGCCTACTAATTGTATACAAACAATTTAAGAAAGTTTTCTTCTTTCAAGATCTCTAATTTTTGAAGTCAACCTTTTGATCCTTTTCACTCTTGAATAATAAGAATTTTACTTACTTTCAGGCCATTGTGATTAAATAAGATTTCCTTTTCCAATCAGAGAGTGTTATTACAATAGTATCAGATCTTAGTTGAAATTATCCTATTTTTATCATTTTTTTTATACATCATGCTTCTACAAAGACATTTATTCTTTATAATTTATTTACAACTAATAATACTGTTAGTGAACTAATTAAGAATCAATAGATTCTGAATTTTCTACAAAGGGAGAGAAAGTAATAAATTTGCTGTTCATGATTTAAAATTGTTAAGGAGGCTAATTATCTTTTCAAAGGTTATTTCATATGAGAATATATTCATATGAGAATACATTTCTTACTCATGTAGTGTAATTGTGTATGTGCTAGAAAAGATTTCTCATGCATTTAAGAGTCTTAAAAGAATAATGTATTTAACAATTACTTTCTGAATGCAATAGAAAAAGACGTTACTAAATACTTGCATTAAGTCAAAGTCATCACTCTCTTAATCTAATGACCTTTCAGTCCACCTCATTACATTCCAGGTCAAATTTAGATTCTACTTAAAATTAATCCAATTATTTCTAATAATGAAGACTATTAAATATTAATGCAGATAAGATATAGAAATTAAAGGAATATTCTCAGTGAGTAGGAACTATGATTAAGCTGTTAAAATTCTTTATTATTTAAAGAATATAGTTAATAAGCACAAAAAGAGGTAAAATAAAATGTTATAAATTAGTTACCAGATACTTTACATTAATTGAAATATAAGCTTAATAATTGATTAATTGAAATACAACTATTTATAGATAAACTTGCTGCTAGCAAATACTAAACCCAGGATGAATGGCAATAGCTCCTGGGTTAATTCACTTCCCTTTACTCTGAGTGAAACCATGCAAATTATTTAATATAAAAAATTATATTTTTCAATGTGCAGTAAAGTTAAAATAAAATTTGAACATATTTGTTTCTTATTACCTTAATTTTCCCCACATATATAAATTTTCTTACAATGATATTTAACAAAGACTCAATTTATTTTACATGTTACTCAGAGTTAAGTTTGCTTCTTACACTATTAGAAATGTGCAGTGTAATCATCAACAACTTCATATAAAACATTAAATTGTGAGGATAACAAATTTTTCAGTATTTCTATTGATTAAGAGTGACTTACAAAAAAATAATATCAAATCTTGAACTTTATTTTTTAAAATTTTTCATTGTGAAATGTTTCTAGGCTGTGTCAATTTCAAAATGAACTTCAGAGTATGCCTCTGCCCTTTCTCCCTAGGAGTGTAGCGAGTTACATAGGCTCTGCCAAGTTACCAGGCTGTTAGTGGGAAGGAACCTACAGGGCGGCCTGGCGCTCCACGTGCGCCCTTGTCTCCTGGGAAGCCCGGGAGACCCTGCTCGCCGACGAGGCCGATGGGGCCTCTTGGGCCTGGTGTTCCCTGCACAGCATTACAGCCCCTCAGCGCAAGCATGCACAAAAAAGCTGACAAACCAGACTCTGTTGATACATCTACATGGAGATCAGCAACTTCATCCCCAGACAAGGAAGCAAACACTGTACAGATAGATAATTGTCAAAATTCTTCAAACAACTCTGGAATCAATGGGAAGAAACTGTGATGGTGCAGCTATAATACAGTGCTGGAGTGAGCTAGAAGTACTGATGTTAGATCAAAACATGTTACAATTACATATTTACATTTTGTTATTCTCTAAGAGCACAAATGCAATGAGTAAAATACTGGATTGATACCAAATTGTAGTCAAAGTTACTTGAGGGATGGCATATACTAAATCAATTGTAAAGTTCTTCTGTATTACCTTTATGAATCACTTTACTTCTGTATTATTCATATCAAAATTATTGACGCAATAGATATAATTATTTGACTCTGTGGTATGGTTATAATCGTCAAAAAATATTATTAAACTATTGATTCATTTACATTTTTGTAAAATAGGAAATTTTTGAAGATAGATGTTAAATTTTAAAATAATATCTGGACAAAAGCAAAATGTTGTTCAATGTAAAAATTATTACAAATAATATATTTTTTAAGATAACAGAATTAAATGTGGTCAGTCTCACACACGTAAATAAAGAGAAGTAGAAACTCAAGAAACAGAGACTACAGTGAGCACCAATGTCATCTGCCACCTACTGGAACTCCTGGAGGCCCTGTCTGCCCTTGCAGGCCAGTTGCTCCTTGAAGGCCTCGGGCTCCTGGTGGTCCTGCAGGCCCTACAGGGCCCTGCAAGCCCTTTGAAGAGAAACAGTGTTAGAGCAATAGTGGTAGCATATTCCTCTAGAAAAATTAGAAACATAGTAACAGTAGTAAAAGTGGTGGCATGAAACCAACTGGGGTCCAAAGCTGAATGTGACCAAGAGGACCCCCTCCATAAACAATGGATATGCCGTGATAAGTGAGGTCCTTGTTGTAGACCTGGACCCTTGGAAGATCAGAAGGCCTAGGATGAAGGCTTCCCAACTGAAATTTTTCAAATGCAGGATATCGTCTTGAAAACAGCAGGGCTTTCTGAAAATTTGCTTGACAATTCAAACTTTAAATAAACTGGAGATAATGTTATTTAAAACAGGTAACAAATTCTATTATTTTAAATTAATTAGTCATTTTTAGCCTATATTGATCATTAGAAGAATCCTTATAATCTTTAATAATATATACATTATTCCGTTCTGTTTATAAATTTACCCAACATTCAGGGAATAACAGTTCTGGATGGAGAATACTTTCCATGAGATGACAATATTAAAAGTAACTAATGATCAATATAATGTCTACATTAAGGTAATAGTTTAAAATTTTAGCTTTATTTCTTTGCAGAGAAAGAAGGCACACACTAGATGTACAGAGATTTAGAAAATACTGAACATTTTGGTTAAAGTTGTGCATCATAATTAAAACCACTGAAGAGCAGGACATCTTTGATAAAAGTTGGTTGGTTGGAGGAAGGGAAAGCAATGGAGCCCTCATTCTTGTGAATGAGGGCTCCACTGCTTTCCCTTCCTCTCATCCTTCAACTCAATGTCTACATTAACGTAATAGTTTAAAATTTTAGCTTTATTTCTTTGCAGAGAAAGAAGGCGCACACTAGATGTACAGAGATTTAGAAAATACTGAACATTTTGGATAAAGTTGTGCCAGTCATAATTAAAACCACTGAAAAGCAGGACATCTTTGATAAAAGTTGGTTGATAACCATACAAGAATGAGGGCTCCACTGATTTCCCTTCCTCTCATCCAATGCTCCTTAGAGAGCAAAAGAATTTCAGCACCATCAGTAACTGGGTTCCCTAACAATCGCCTGTCAGAGAATCCATAGTGTTTTGAATCGTTAAACTTCCTTGACTGCTTGGAGCACAGTTAAGTTAATTGGGCTAACAACTCCAGCTATTTAGAGCTAGATGAATAAATATAATATATATCCAGACTACTTCAATATCAAAATAAAACTCTACTGTTTTGCATTGCCCCCCTGTTTCAGGAAAAGCATTTCATATTGTAAGAAAGTATTTTTTTTCTTCTAGATAAAAATAGAAGAAAATTTAGTATACATTGACCAGGCTTTCAGATGCAGAGTTCAAAACCTAGGAGAGATTTGTTTCTCAAGTGAAAATTCACAAGTATATAAATGGAATATGATAACTATGCTAAAGAACTTGGATATTTCACATTTGCAAAAATAAATTTTTGTATTAATTTTTAAAAACAGAATGAAAACAAAAAGACTGAAATATTAGATATTATTGTACGAAAAGATAGGAGTCTATTCACAATAAACTAGATTTTCAAATTTTAGAAAATATTTAAAATGAAAGGTTTATTTGTAAGTTTTGTTCAGATAAATAAACTAAAAACAAACTTACATTTGTTCCATTGAAACCTGGAGGTCCTTGTGGACAAACAACTTCACACGAACCACCACCTGCTGGTACTGGCCTCACTGCAATTTTCTGGAAATTGTAACTTATTGTGAATCCTTGGTAACTCAAATAAAACTAGGTAGGTTACATTTTATGTCAGACAGTACATACAGGCAGTTCATCACAGGGTTCCCTTTCTGGCCGTGTAGGGTCACAACTCAACAGCATCCACTGCAGATCCACCTGTCAATTATTAAGACACTTTAGCATTGTCCCAAAATTTATAAACCTAATAATGTTCATATGAAGAATAATAATAGTTGGATGTAAAAAAGTTTGCATGTATAAAAGTGAAACAAGAAGCACATAAGTTAATATTAACATACAGCAATAAAGACACTTATAAATTAACTAAAAACAGGAAAGCCAACTAATAATCTAGAAGCTAAAATAGTGTGCTCTCAATTTAAACTATAAGCACATAATGGTGAAAGCAATTGTAAATGATTATGAAACTTATGGGTTAAGGTTTCCTAAAATAATAAATTCACCAAAAGAATACGGAACTAAAATATAATGCATATAGAGAAAGACGAATTCAAATATTGATATTTATGGAATTAGGAATAAAGTTTTGTTTGCAAGTAACAAAGTTAATTGAATTCATTATTTTCTGGTTTAATTTTATTCATTGATGTATTTATATTAATTGCAAGACTTCCAAACTACAAGTGCAGAGTTCTTTTTTTTTCTTCTTCTTCTTTTTTTTTCCTTTTTTTTTTTCCATTTGCTGGAGGAAAGGAAAACTGCCACTTAAGTTCAAAGGTGACCAAGAGGCACAGTTAAATAAAAGTAAATTAACCTCTCAAAATAAAAGACAAGTTAATAAATGAATAGTGATGAGATAAGGACACTCATTAACATTGTCACAAATTAAATCAAGAGTGCTAATAAGTGAAATGTTTTTATGGAGTGTGTTAAAACTTTGATAAGCTGTTTATCCACAATGTTAAGTATTCATAATTGATATCACTACAACAAGAAATGTTTAGGAGTAAGTATGTAAATCACACTCATTTTTTGGAACAAAGCTTTCCAGGTTTGCAATTATTATTGATTAATGTTTTATGAGGTGCTTTGTGAATCTTTGTGTAACTATATGTTAGAGACCCTAAGAAAAAAAGGCGAAACTGATTACCTTTTGTGGGTACCGAGTGTTATTCCTCTGATGTCGCCAGTGGAGGGGGGGTGAAGCAGCCCCATGTCAGGCAGTGAGTGACAGCAGGGGGGTTAAGCACTAACTATGCAGGTGAAAGTTACAAAGCAGCATGGCATTCATATTTAGAAAAGTTATCGTTTTAGAATATCTCTCCAGAAATTAATTCAAGAATGCTAAAAACTTGGTTCTCATAATACTTGTTTCAAGAGAATCTCCTTGCTTGTATAAAATTCACAACCTGAAGGGTGAAATTCTCAAAAGTGATAAGAATGGTGGGTACTACTTGATATTTATTGATAAAATATGCTTTAATTATTTATTATCAGGAATTCCGTTACAAGTAGCAAATGTCATCAACACATAGACCACTTAAAGGTATTAGGTAGACATATGATAATGACATTGCAACTCATACAAGAATGCCTAGAAATATTTAATTTAAAGCATATAGTTGAAATATATACCAACAACTTTGAAAATTCAGATCTTTAGATAGGAAAGATAATATTTAGCAGAAAACTGCAGATGTGTTCACTAAACAAAAGAAAAATTACTTTATTGAAACTGCACCAAATATTTATGCAATAGTTTCATAATGGTGCATTGGAAAGAGATTTTTAAATGTCAATATCCTCTTAACAATCTAAAAGAAAACTTCTGAATGACCATGCTCCCTTGCCTTGTTTCTTTCTTTTTGTTTGCTTTAGAATTTCTCAAGGAATAATTACACATTTCAAATGTACTTGTTAAGCATACTTACTAGCTGTGATGCCTGTGAAAGAAACAAAATATACACACTACAGTTAGTCTATCAGTGCACGGTGCTTACACAAACAGAAAGCTGTGATGTTATAAAAAATGCACTAGAGTAGTAAACAACTATAGAAGGTAATTATTATTAAAACACCTATTAATATGAATTTTAATTTACATAAACAAGAAGTAAAAGCTATGTTATGTTTATTAAGATACATTATAAGGTTGGAGCCTACACAGTGATTGTTAATCGGAATATCTCACCTAACATTTTTGAAATATTATTCAGTATTATTTGATCGAGATATTATTCTTATTATACAGATGTAAGATTATTAATAGTTCATTATGCATGTACTAATTAAATGAAATTTTTTATCATTTTGCACATATTATACAATTAATCTTATTTTCATGAGGAGACTGAAGTAATTTTTCTTTAAAAACATGATGTGTACTCCATAAACCAGACTGGTAACCCATGAAAATAACTATATGGCAAACCAAAAAGATAGGAAATGGAATAAATGAACATGTACTTGTGTGAAGTTTATTTATGTAAAACAATATATTTCAATCTTAGGATTGAGAAGGAAAGTCACAAACTATAGGTCAAATAATAAATTTTTTATCTCACAAAATTCAAATGAAAAAACTACAATTTTACTATTTTATAAATTAATTTTTACCTCCCTGAGAATTTTATGAGATTACAAATGGTTAGAAAAGGAATTAAACTAAGAGAATACTATGAGATTATAAACGTTGTGCAAAAACTCACATCTACATTATTAATAAAAATGAGAGAAATGTTGAAGATGTACTTACAGGCACTGTTTCTCTCTTTCCAGTCAACTTTGCAACAGCAATTTCTCCATTTACATCAATAGGACCTCGTGGTTGGAGCTTCTGTATCGAGGTCTGCTCACAATCCACATATAACACTGCTTCTTCCCGAAACACTCCGAAGTGAATTTTGTGCCAGTTTTTGTCAAACAATTGCTGTTTACAAATTAAAAACGTTAAAAAAGAAACAATCATTAGAATGAAAAGTAAAAGTACATTTTTCCGACAGAGGACTTCCAAGTGAATAATAACTAAATACAAGGGAAATGATGTGAAAGGAATGAGACAAATCAATTTATAAAAAGATATAAATAAATATATATATATATATATATATATATATATAGAGAGAGAGAGAGAGAGAGAGAGAGAGAGAGAGAGAGTGCGCGCGTGTGCGTTTGTGTGCGCGTGTGCGTGTGTGTGCGTGTATGTGCGCGTGCGTGTGTGCGCGCTCGTGTTCTTTGGCGCTCGACAGCCCGCTGCTTGGCCGACCAGCGGTGACCCGGCCATGGGATACGGGTTTCGTGAAGCAATGCCTAACGGCGGTACTGTAAGGGGTGGAAGGTCTGAACAGGGGTGGCGGTTTTAGTGGGTAAACCTTTGAGGAAGTCCCACACTACTAGGAAGGAATATCGTGGTGCGTATAAAAGGTTTCCGAATTCCCATAAATAAAAAAAGTGGTGTGTCTGGTTAGCACGAAGACATCCCTTCATCGTATATACCGGTCTTTATAACCTTTGGATAGGTTTTCTTATCGTCACACAGCAATAGATACTGGGACATTTGTAAGGAAAGCGCACATGTATAATTTGCCTCGGCCGGAAATCGAACCCGGAGTTGCGCGGTGGAAAGCGAGCACACGAACTAACGAGCCACCAAGGGATGCATATATGTATATAACTAATAAAACATTAATGAATGTTTTTCAAAAATCGCAGAGCTTCCACTCAGACCAGATAGACAGGGGTTCATTCAGTTTGGAAAAAATCGAACGCATAGTTAGGTGCTAGTGTTGTTCGCTTACACCAGACGGACGGACGGACGTTTTGAGAAAAAAACACTTTTTTCTACAACTGCATAAAAAAGACAACTTCTTTGCATCGCTAGCAGTACGTGAACTTCGTCATTTTTTAATCGCCATTAAAAAAAGATCGTTGCCAAGACAACTATCTTGTTACCGTGAAAATAGTCTTTTTTGCACGGTTTTAGAATACTTTTTTGCACGTTTGGTTCTGGGCTACGGACTTACAAAATATGCAAAGAATAGACAGAAACACAACTATTTAATTCAAATTAAGTATACATTTTCATTTAAAATTTACCGTTAAAATAAGCATTAATAGTGCAATTTGTACAGTTATTAGCCACATTAACTGCAGGTAAAACTGTAGAGGAAGCTGATACTGAATCATCTACTATATCTCTTGCATTTACATGTACCGTGAAATTGCAGGACTGGTTTTCTGACATATTTCCTTCTTGTTTGGATGTTGAAGGTACAGAATCTGAAATTTTATTTGAAATTGCAATTTTTTAATTAATACTATCTTCTAAATAGCCTTCAGCAACTGGGGTGGATTTCCACCCTTAACTAATCATGGCCCTATAAAATGCATTTCTATATTGTCCGAAGTACCAGGCTTCTTTTTCCAATACAAGTTTACGAAACTATTTGTATTATATTTTTATGCAGTTGTAGAAAAAATGTTCATATTTCGTGTGTAAAGTTTCCGCCCTTTTCATGGTCTCGATTGAGACTTTTTGCCTCGACCTACGGTCTCGGCAAAAAATCTCAATGTCGACCATGAAAAAAACGGAAACTTCACACACTTAATATGAAAATAACTATTTCGGTATCAGGGGTTCCCAAAACGTGAATTTCCGTAGAAATCTCGAAATCGATTTTCCGCCGCATACCATAACTTTCTCTAGACTATGTATATTACTCCGTATATACGTACGTATAGGAGAAAGTAAACAAAACAGATTAATTAGTACTTTAAATGTTTTCTCTACGAAGAGAAATATCTAATTTGAGTTTGGTCACAGTCACACAATATTTGATTCAGTTATTTTTACTTTCTCGCGATTTCTAGAGAATATTGCAATCATGCCTCGAAAAACGACCAATTTTCGACAGAAAAATTCTTATTGCCGGGCCCTGGTAACGAAAAAGTTCATAAATCTTATTCCTGCAAGTAGTAAATTACTACCTAACACTTTATGTAAGAATGTTTCGTGGGTCCTTGACACCGAATAATCGATTGACTGCAAAACGTCCGACTGTCCGTTCCTCTATCCGTCCGTCACTGTCAGTCAATCTGTGATCAACGCTAGCGCCTCAACTGTTCAGAACTGTTTGAAACGGATATTTTAATTTTGGCTCGTACATTAAGCTTATATGAAACCTCCACAGTTTCAAAATGTTCTCAATAGTGACACGAACATTTTTTATTAAACTTTGTCCTCGAATAGCGTAAAGAACGCTTTAGAGTTTGGGAGAGGATGAGAGTCAAAAAAAATTTATTCAGTTCTATCCTAATTAAGAAAGTTGTCATTGCAATTTTGCTTCGCTCGCTCTGACGATATGGCGTTAATCGTTCGCCGTTTCCAAAAGCGATTGAAGTTAATTTTACTTTCTCTTACACATAGTACAGATTGATTAAGAATAAATGTTACAAACTGCTAGGGCATGCAGGTTGATCGAAGATGATCTCTTTTTGCCAAATAACACTGAGAAATTTCATATAACGAAATTAGAGACGGGACATTTGCACCTAATTCATAAGTAACTTAACATGTCCTGCTGTTTGGTTTGATTGATTGGTGATTCCACGCGCGTCAAATGTTAAGGCCGTGAGTGCAGTGTATGTTTTTTATCGCGGAAGGTAGCGGTGATCTTCCTCGCTGGATGGCGAAATTCGGTGCAGACCAATCCGACGCCTTGCGGTTTTCCCCCAACCATATATCTCCCACCAGCGGGGCACCACCCCAGCCGGGACAAGCTCTAAGCTTCCGACTGGTCTTCCGGTATGTGTGGTAGTGTAGTGCATGTAAGTGTGTGTGAGGATAGGAAGAGGAAGGAAAAATCGCCTGCCGTTCGTCGCCCGTTTGTTAGGATACTGATTAGACATTCGCCGGGTGTTGATCGGAGAAACCACAGGAAACTAGCGAACAGAGCAGCCGACCGCTAGAATTCTCCCCAGACAGTGACTGAATTCAATCCATGTGGCCAGTGTCTAAAATCCGGCCACCGTCGGTACTCGAACCCTAGGACCTCTCGTTAAGGAGCACTGCAGTGACATCAGTTGATGCCCTGAGCCACTTAAACAGCACCCTACTGTTTGGACTGTATCGCTGAATTTCGTGCGCCTGCCGAGCAGCAATGCATGAAGGGTTGCCTACCAATCTGAGGCGAATGACACGGGTGTTATAGATACATCAAGTAATTTCCGAATGGAAAATGTTACAGGACAGGAAAGAAAGAAAATGTTACATTAAAAGTGAGATGTTTCCAGCCTAGGTTTCTAACGTCGCCTCGGCTAGAATTTCTAACGAGTAATGTAACATTTCCGCCCATGTGTCGTATCACGTTTTATTTCATACTATGTCGCATTTCCTTACTTTTATTTTAATTTCACACGGAAATATTTCACGATGTGCCAAGAAACAATTACGTACAGCGGCAGGGCCATATAGAATCTTGATGCTTGTCAAGTCAAACCTGAGTTTTTAAGAATTAAAAACAAAAAATATCCAAGTTCGTAAGTTGGTATGACCTTTCATTACGGAACACTGTACCGTAAAATCTCACTTTGCGGTCTGCTTTGAGGCACGTAAACAATCGAAATGAGAATATGACATTATAGTCAACTAACGCATAATGATGGCTATTATTCACGAGTAGATGTTTACTACACTGTCGATGTAAGAGTGAGTGTCGCAACACTGTGTGTCTTAACATTGAGTAAATCTTCCATAATCTAGATTATACTGTTGAGAAAATTTTGTAAAGTAAGCCAAGAAAACGTTCTCACTAAAACAATTCACCCATAAAGTCGTAACCGGGAGAGATGGCTTTATCAACTGATCTCACTGCAGTTCCTCTAACCTGGAGGTCCTAGGTTCGAGTCCCGACGGTGGCAGAATTTGCGACACTAGCTTGTCAGCTAGGCCGAGTTCAGTCGCTGTCAAGCGGCCGGCTGCTCTAATCGGTACTTTTCCCTGGTTTCTCCAATCAAACCAGGCAAATGCCGGAACAGTACCCTAACAAGCGGGCCACGGACCGCGCGCGATCTTTCCTTCCTCTTCCTTATCTCAGCCTCACCCCTTACACACATACTAACATGCAATACACTACCACGTATTCCGGGAGAGCGGTCGGGAGCTTAGAGCTTGCCCTGGCTGGGGCGGTGCCCCGCTGGTGGGAAGTACCTAGATGGGGAAAACTCCGCTTGCCGACGGTAGGTTGGCGCCGAATCTCGCCATACAGTGGGGGAAGAGCACCCCACACCCGAACAAAAAACACGAACGGACTAATGACCATGTTAGTTGATGCGCCCAAAATGACTAACAATATATCAATAAATGTTTATATGATTGTTCATAATACTTCCTTCATTTTTCTGGCAATAATTGTTCTTTTCAAATTCGCTATTTCCTGAATTTCAGGTGGAGTACACATTTCATTGTCACTATTGCTGGCTTCAAGATTCATTTTCTGTTGAATGAAGCGAAAAGTGATGAGAAATATCAGTACAACGATCTTTAGGTTACGTACATGAAACTGCGATATCACTCACTTGTCTACCGCAGTTCAAAAGAAGCGCGAATTGCAAAGAGAATCCAATTCTACCCGTGAATTCCGAAAAATCTAGGAATGTGATTGGCCGACAGACCGTGAATTCCGAACTGGAATCTGCGAGGTGTGTAATCGACGTCATTCGTCGATTAAATATACAGTAGGAATACGAATATTATTAAAGGGTCGTAGAGAAAGTTATTTAGAGTTGGCGCGCGCACTGTTGAGACTCGCTAGTCAGTGGAAATAGCCACTTTAGCAAATCAGGCAATATATATATATATATATATATATATATATATATATATATATATATATATATATATATATATATATATATCCGGGGTCGTGGGCGCCGGAACAGGTAATCTGGTTTTCTATTGGTATAGTAATTCTGCCGATGCCGACCGTGCCTGCTATTTGAGATTGTATTTGAACTTTGGTGACACTGACGAAAGTGTTTTGATTATTACACATCTAGTTATATGGGTGACGAATCGTTAGCGGTATGATGTGGAACTCGGAATTGTATCAAGTGAACAATAAACATTTGTTAACTGTTTTCCTTTTTCATTTTGTATATTTTCTGGGCATAACAATGTGTAAATTCCTTTTCTGAAATTCCCGACATGTTAATTGGCAAAAATGATCATCTTAGACTTCACCCTATTGAACACAAGAAACAAAACAGTAAATTAGAGAAAATAAGGAATATAGCGTGAGGATGCCAAGTGAGATAGGCGGCAACAAATTAATACTGTTGTAAAACGTGTCCATCAAAGAGACAAAGTAGTGTTACTTACCGGAGCGTGAAAGTTTACAATCTGTAACCTGCCTTCAAAAGTGGTTATGGCAAACTCCACCATCTCCTTCCTTGGATTCATCGTGACCAGAAACTGCGGTAGACCTTGGATATCTGATATCCGGATCACATGCCACGGCGACTTTGCCATCTTGCGTGTACGAAACGTGGTGATGAGCGAGAATTGTTCGGGCATTCCTAGCGGAAAAATGTCCCTGAAAGACAAGGAAACATGCAAATACAATACAACAAGCTTAACTGCAAGAACTAGTGGTGCTCCAGAATGGAACACATTTTCTCGTATTAGTTTCTAACTTCTTTTATCAGGAATAGCACTTCGGACATGCCAAATACTCTTGCTTGTTGCCGTCTATCGTCGCCATTAGTACATTTTTTAAATTTTCGCAATTTTTCAGTTTCCTAACATTAGATACGAAACTTAAAGAATATTAAAGAAGAGTAAAACCTCGTCCTATATGGCATTTTTGTTGAAAAATTTGGAGTCGTTTTTAAGAAAATTGCGTTTAAGCATCACTGTAAATGTGAAATTTGAAGCTCTTTTTCACAGAAAACTTTTAGTTTTTGAAAATCTTTATTTGAAATAATTTGAAGCACTTCAATTCACAAATACAATAAGGTAGGCAAATTTCTGGAAATGTACATATTAATGGAGGGAGGAATACTTAAAAAATTATATTTGTGTAGTTTTTGAAAAAAATAACAAAACAGTACACAAAAATGAATTTTATGTCATATTAAACAATGTAATTAGCATTATCTGTTTGAAAAGTTCGAAGAAAAAGTTTGGAGCCGTTTTTGAGAAAATGACGTTTAACCATATCTGAAAACGCAGAATTTAGAGATCATTTTCACACCAAACTTTGGAGTTTTCTAAAAAGTTTGTTGCAAGTCATTTGAAGCACATCCATTCGCAAGTGCAATAAATTACACAAATTGCTGAAAAGATGCATGTTAAATACGCGAGAGATATTAAAAAATACATTTTTATTATACAAAAAGTTACAAAAAATTACACACAAAAACTGTAAAAAAATTGGAGGCGTTTTCGAAAAAAAAATTGTTTTTGTAATTTTTCAACATTGCACATATTGCACGAAATATTGCGCAAAAAATACTAAAATTTTCAAAAAATGTATCTGATCTTACTGAAAGAACTAACTATATAGAGAAACAAATTACTTGAAGGAAATATCTCTGTCTTCAATTTTGTATTTGTAGGAAGACGCCAAAAATTCCAAACTTTTGAATTTTTTGTAAATTTAAAATTAACAGTAAAAAACGAACTGATGTTATTTTATAAACGAACTTTAATCCATTCTTTCAAAAAATTTAAAGAAAAAAGATTGGACCTTTTTAACAAAATTTTGAAAATGTCCCAGGGGCTACATGTAATGTACCCCCCTATTATAAAGAATGCTTTTCAGAATCGCAAAGCTTCGGCTCAAGGGAAATCAACCGGGGAATGTCATTTTGAAAAAAAAAAGTATGGTTTAGACGCTAGTAAGCCGTCTGAATGTGACTGGATCCGCGCATACACGTCAGCCCGGAGCACATAATTTGCTTTACCCCTTCACACTGCTTCGTTGGGACTCACCTGGTGGGGATGACGAGGTGCGCGTCGCGGTCCAGGCGGTAGGCCGTCTGCATGCGGTTGGAGCCGCGCACGCGCGTCAGCCCGGGGTACGTGGTCTCGGGCAGGTCGAGGCGGAACTTGCGGATGAAGTCGAAGGCCTGCAGGTCGTCCTCGCCCGGCTGGTAGTCGGCGCATGGCCCGCGCGCCGCCGCCTCCTCCTCGTCGTACGCGTCCAGCTCTGCAACAGCGGCCCCCTCGCTCTCTTTGCTGGCCTCTGGCTGTCTCTTCTCGTCATGTACTCTTTCGCTTGTCGTGTCTTCTCGACTATCTCTGCCTCTTCTCATCTCGCTCAATGTTTTTACGTCTCTCCCTATCTTTTCCCGGTCTCCTCTCTCTTCCCGTCTCTATTTATCTCTTTCCGTCTCTGTCTTTTCCCGTCTCCCTGACCTCGTTGTCGTGTCGTTTTCCTCTTTTACCTCTCTTGCATTAGGTCTCCTTCTCTCTCTGTAAATCTTTCGTAACTCTTCCGTTTCCCTCTATCTCTTCCATTCTCTATCTCTTCCGTCTCCCTCTCTCAATTTCTTACTGTCTCTCTTTATCTCTTACTTTTTCTGATTCTCCCCGAATGTTTCCCCTCTCTTTCTCTCCCCACGACTGTCCAACCCTCTCTGTGTATTGCCGCCTGTCTCTCTGACTCAGTGAGGTACGAAATGCAGTTTGTAGGTAGGTGTGTAACATTAAAGTACTGAAATAAAACATAACAGTTAATATAGAATGAACTTCAACATACGTATACCAATATCACGAAGATTGCACGTAACGATAAAATTAGAGACACCTGAAAAAATAATTATATTTCAGCAAATTGCATGCTTGAATGAATTATGCACTATGTCGTTCATCAATAAATAATTATCTGTTTATTCATTTTAGCATAGAATTAGCGGCTGTATGGACAATGGGATCGGAAGGCATCACAACAGAAGCAGCAGCAGTAGAAGCAACAAAAACAGCAGATACAATGCTATTCTAGATGCATACTCTTCACTTCACACTGAATGGAATGAGATTTGTCACCTCACTTCAAAACGCGCTGTTCATATCCTGCAGAATGACTTGGGGCGCTAACGTAGAATTAGATTATGCACTCGCGGAAAACAGTGACGTATACTACTTTCATGCCCTGGGCTACCGCTGACCTTAGAAATAATCTTTGACTAAATAACTATACATAATCTTCGATAATGTACAGTTATCGTGTATGACTTGCACAAAAGCGCACATCTAATTTACTCTGTCCGTTTACTACCCACTGCTTCCGAATTGCTCCGACCGTGTAAAGAAACCGCGCGGGAAATCGGCAACCTGAGCCCTTCGCTGCCCCATATCTCACCAGTATGAGGAGAGTCAATCATGCAAGGAACCAGGATGTGTGGATGCCGCTGGGTGCCAGCGGTTTCTTCGGCGTTGCCGTGTCTTAAGAGGAGTCATGTGACGACTAGCGAGCCGTTTAATACAGATCACAACCAAACAGATTATACAGAATTTTGAAAAAGTGCATGTAACTGAAAAACAATGTGATCTATTATTATTTTTAATATAATTTATCTTGATAGGTTTTTTTTGTCGTAAGTTCTCGGGCTATCGCCGATTGTCTGTAGTATACGCCACTGACGGAAAATGATTGAGAATCTTGTTTGCAAACTCGATAGCAAACTCAACAGGGGAGAAAAAAGAAGTATGCTTAAAAGATTTATTACTGCTCAAAAATGAAAATTGCAAACACAAAAATAATATTTTATGATTGAAAATAGTCTATGAATGAATTTGAGATCTAAAGGAAGTACAAAACAATAATAATACAAAGTAGTGTCCTGCAGCAGCAAAAATGCAGCTAGACCGCACAAAAATGGTTTTCCAAACAGTAACACGCACTGTACTCAACAACAATAAATAAACTACTCTGCATAAAACTACAAAAAAATAATTAAAATAAAAGTATCGAAGTATAGTAAGAATAATGCAATAACGTTGTATAGGTTAACATGGAGTTTAATTTATTATAAAGTAATGACACAACGATGGTGCTCACCTCAAGTTGTAGTTGTGGATAGTTTAATATAATATGCTCAGCCGTGAAGTTGGGCCGTGTGTTATATGGTGTGGTTAACACACCATACCACGTACGAACGTGTGCGTTGTTACTTACACTGAGGTGCAAAAGCCATGGGATACCTCCTAATATCGTGTCGGACCTCCTTTTGCCCAGCGAAAGGCAGTAACTCGGCATGTTATGGACTCAATAATTCGTTGGAAGTCCCCCGCAGAAATATTGAGCCATGCTGCCTATTGAGCCCTCCATAATTGCGAAAGTGTTGCCGGTGCAGGATTTTGTACACGAACTGACCTCTCGATTATGTTCATAAATGTTCGATGGAATTCATGTCGGGGGATCTGGGTGGCCAAATCATTCTCTCGAATTGTCCAGAAATGTTTTTCAAACCAATCGCGAGAAATTGTGGCTCGGTGGCGCATTGTCATCTATACAAAATCCATTGTTGTTTTGGAACATAAAGTCCATGAATAGCTGCAAAAAGTCTTCAAGTAGCTGAGTATAACTATTTCCAGTCAATGATCGGTTCAGTTGGACCAAAGGACCCAGTCCATTCCATGTAAAAACAGCCCACGCCATTAAGCTCCCACCACCAGCTTGCACAGTGCCTTGCTGATAACTTCGGTCCGTGGCTTCGTGGGGTCTGCGCCCCACTCGAATCCTACCGCCAGCACTTACCAACTGAAATCGGGACTCATCTGACCAAGCCACGGTTTTTCAGTCGTCTGGGGTCCAATCGATGTGGTCACCATCCCATGAGAGGCGCTGCAGGCGATGCCGTACTATTAGCAAAGACACTTGAGTCGGTATTCCACTGCCACAGCTCATTAAAGCCAAATTTCGGACGTAGTAACGGATAGGTTGGTCGTACGTCCCACACACATTTATGAGGTTATTTCACGCAATGTTGCTTGTCTGTTAGCACTCACAACTCTACGCAAAGGCCGCTGCTCTCGGTTATTAAGTGAAGGCAGGTGGGCTGTGGTGAGAGGTTATGGCTGAAATTAAGTGTTCTCTGCACACTCTTGACACTGTGGGTTACGGAATATTGAATTTCCAAACGATTTTTGAAACGGAATGTCTCATGCGTCTAGCTACAACTATCACTGCCAATGTACTGCCCTTTTACACACGATACTACTGCAATCTGGATATTTATATATCGCGAGAAATTGTGGCTCGGTGGCGCATTGTCATCTATACAAAATCCATTGTTGTTTTGGAACATAAAGTCCATGAATAGCTGCAAAAAGTCTTCAAGTAGCTGAGTATAACTATTTCCAGTCAATGATCGGTTCAGTTGGACCAAAGGACCCAGTCCATTCCATGTAAAAACAGCCCACGCCATTAAGCTCCCACCACCAGCTTGCACAGTGCCTTGCTGATAACTTCGGTCCGTGGCTTCGTGGGGTCTGCGCCCCACTCGAATCCTACCGCCAGCACTTACCAACTGAAATCGGGACTCATCTGACCAAGCCACGGTTTTTCAGTCGTCTGGGGTCCAATCGATGTGGTCACCATCCCATGAGAGGCGCTGCAGGCGATGCCGTACTATTAGCAAAGACACTTGAGTCGGTATTCCACTGCCACAGCTCATTAAAGCCAAATTTCGGACGTAGTAACGGATAGGTTGGTCGTACGTCCCACACACATTTATGAGGTTATTTCACGCAATGTTGCTTGTCTGTTAGCACTCACAACTCTACGCAAAGGCCGCTGCTCTCGGTTATTAAGTGAAGGCAGGTGGGCTGTGGTGAGAGGTTATGGCTGAAATTAAGTGTTCTCTGCACACTCTTGACACTGTGGGTTACGGAATATTGAATTTCCAAACGATTTTTGAAACGGAATGTCTCATGCGTCTAGCTACAACTATCACTGCCAATGTACTGCCCTTTTACACACGATACTACTGCAATCTGGATATTTATATATTGCTATTGTCAACTCAGTGTACGTTTTCGAGTGCCTAACTGAGGAGAAGAGTAGTTGCTAGAAGTTGGGGGAAAATATCTGTATAGTGACGTATGACTTTGTATTATTTTGTAGTACCTGACGACGGGACCAAGACAGGTTCCCAACACGTTGTTTTATGCACTTTATTGAAGAATGCTTTAAATTAAAAATAGTTTAGTAATTATTTGTATTCAATTATTTACCCAATTTGATTATAATCTCCTATATTATTTCAGTAGTATAGATACCTTCGCGGCTCTCACACGAAAACCAATATTTATAAATAAAGTCTCTAAGGAAAGAGAAATTCACGAAGATGTGATGTGCACTTTGACTTTAAAAATATGAAGAATTTATTTTAAAAAATGCATCCAAATATTCATGTCAAATGCAACACGCAACGTTGGGAACATTGTTAAAATATATATACTTAAATAACTCGTAAAGGAATCATTTTAGGGCCTCAAAATCTAGAATTTTGAGGTTGAAGACCACAATCAAACGTTCTTCGCATCAAAATCTTCAAGATGAGCTATGTTTAGACATTGTTACATTTTCGCTGGTCCGGCGCTTATTGATACTACACTAGACTACCTATACTACTACTGTACTACCCTACCTGTTCAGAGACGTACAGAATCTGCAACTATATGTGTTAATTAATTAATTATTTCTATTTCTACTATATATTCTATGCGATTGAATTGCACGGGTGTACTTCTTTGATAAACAATAAAGTTAAATAATATTGCAAAAAGTAGGGTTGTATCGGTACTTGCTCGATGCTGAATTTTTGCAAGGAGAACTTTACGTAGCTTTTGGCTATGTAGGCCATGTGATGCGAGAGAAAATGCAACAGAGATACAATATTCAAGGGGCATGTGCTGCCAAGTTCTTTAAATCCGGGCCTGCCTCGTGGTCGAAAGCGTGATCTTTAGAGAAGAAACTATCCTCCTGATATCTTCTGAGCATCCTTTCAGCATTCATAAGATTATCTCTTCCACCCGCACGCTGAGATAGAATCACGATGCGAGCGTGTGGCGGGAGCCAGGCGGAGGTGCAGCCGTCACACATCGGACGCGGGTGATCGCGTCACCCCAGGCCACAGCGCACTCACGACGCTTCGCCTCGCCACACGCGCTTCGCACTCCTACGACCGGGCCCACTCCAGACCTTCTTAGGTCCCCGCCCAGCACCGTCCAACGATGAAAGCGTGTGGCGGGAGCCAGGCGGAGGTGCTGCCGTCACACATCGGACGCGGGTGATCGCGTCACCCCAGGCCACAGCGCACTCACGACGCTTCGCCTCGCCACACGCGCTTCGCACTCCTACGACCGGGCCCACTCCAGATCTTCTTAGGTCCCCGCCCAGCACCGTCCAACGATGAAAGCGTGTGGCGGGAGCCAGGCGGAGGTGCTGCCGTCACACATCGGACGCGGGTGATCGCGTCACCCCAGGCCACAGCGCACTCACGACGCTTCGCCTCGCCACACGCACTTCGCACTCCTACGACCGGGCCCACTCCAGATCTTCTTAGGTCCCCGCCCAGCACCGTCCAACGATGAAAGCGTGTGGCGGGAGCCAGGCGGAGGTGCTGCCGTCACACATCGGACGCGGGTGATCGCGTCACCCCAGGCCACAGCACACTCACGACGCTTCGCCTCGCCACACGCGCTTCGCACTCCTACGACCGGGCCCACTCCAGACCTTCTTAGGTCCCCGCCCAGCACCGTCCAACGATGAGAGCGTGTGGCGGGAGCCAGGCGAAGGTGCTGCAGTCACACATCGGACGCGGGTGATCGCGTCACCCCAGGCCACAGCGCCCTCACGACGCTTCGCCTCGCCACACGCGCTTCGCACTACTACGACCGGGCCCACTCCAGACCTTCTTAGGTCCCCGCCCAGCACCGTCAACGCGCGGGACTGACGACGCGGGTTCGCCTCGACGCACACGCGCTTCGCACTCCTACGACCGGGCCCACTCCAGACCTTCTTAGGTCCCCGCCCAGCACCGTCCAACGATGAAAGCGTGTGGCGGGAGCCAGGCGGAGGTGCGCCGCCACACATCGACGCGGTCCGACCCCAGGCGCACTCACGACGCTTCAGCCGCCACATCGCACCGCACTACGACCGGGCCCACTCCAGACCTTCTTAGGTCCCCGCCCAGCACCGTCCAACGATGAAAGCGTGTGGCGGGAGCCAGGCGGAGGTGCTGCCGTCACACATCGGACGCGGGTGATCGCGTCACCCCAGGCCACAGCGCACTCACGACGCTTCGCCTCGCCACACGCGCTTCGCACTCCTACGACCGGGCCCACTCCAGACCTTCTTAGGTCCCCGCCCAGCACCGTCCAACGATGAGAGCGTGTGGCGGGAGCCAGGCGGAGGTGCGGCCGTCACACATCGGACGCGGGTGATCGCGTCACCCCAGGCCACAGCGCCCTCACGACGCTTCGCCTCGCCACACGCGCTTCGCACTCCTACGACCGGGCCCACTCCAGACCTTCTTAGGTCCCCGCCCAGCACCGTCCAACGATGAAAGCGTGTGGCGGGAGCCAGGCGGAGGTGCTGCCGTCACACATCGGACGCGGGTGATCGCGTCACCCCAGGCCACAGCGCCCTCACGACGCTTCGCCTCGCCACACGCGCTTCGCACTCCTACGACCGGGCCCACTCCAGACCTTCTTAGGTCCCCGCCCAGCACCGTCCAACGATGAAAGCGTGTGGCGGGAGCCAGGCGGAGGTGCTGCCGTCACACATCGGACGCGGGTGATCGCGTCACCCCAGGCCACAGCGCACTCACGACGCTTCGCCTCGCCACACGCGCTTCGCACTCCGACGCCCCAGGTGGACGTAAGGATCGCGGGTTCGAGTTCCACCTCGGGCACTGGTGTGTTTGTGTATGTCTGTTTGTGTGTGCCGTTCATTCATCCTTCATTATCATCAGCATTCCATCTTCCATTCCCCCAGGACTAACAACTCTGGGGTATAAAAATCGGATTCAGCCAAATGCTGATCCCCCTGATTTATTTCATGCAAGACTTGCTACGTGATAAAATGATAATGGGCCCGTGCAAGTGCATGTCCTGCGTGGTCCAAGATGGCCGACTCGCGACCAAATATATATATATATATATATATATATATATATATATATATATATATACAAATATGTGACCAGGAGACCGGAATTTGGAAGGGAGTGAATGAAGATCAAGAACATTAAACTTTGTAAGATCACCTGAGATTTGTGTCAGGACAGCGTAAATTAACCCTGGTACGACGGTAATGCTTTCAATAGAATTCAATCTCGAAACTGTGTAAATATTTTATCAGAGTTCCTCACTTTATTGTATAAAATTTACTAACGAGGAAAATATTCAATGTAAAAATAGCAATAAGACCTTGAATAACGTGATTGTAATCAATCCCAGGAGTGTGGGAAAATTTAGTTTCAATTAAGTTAATAACTTAGCAAAATCCGTGCACGGGTGATAGGAGAATCAGACTCGACATAACGAGCAAATTGTTAAGTAAAATTTTGTGTTGTGTTGTAAATTCTTGATTTAATTCTGAACTTGAATGTCAAGTGTAAACAGTTTCTCATGCCATATCACAGAATATATCGTTGTTTTATCTAATTTTGTGTCTGGGTGTGTTACTTTCTCATACCCCAAAAGATCCTGCCCCCCGAGATATTTAAGCTCGAAAGAGCATTCTATCAGGGCGTTTCCACGAGTGGAGGCGTTACAATATATATATATATATATATATATATATATATACAAATATATATATATATATATATATATATATAATTATATATAAATACATAATTTCAATCGTGTATGACGAGTCAGATATGACGTATGCACGTGCACATATCTTCCTGAGCTCGAGATGATAACAATAATAGTTTTTGTTTTTAAGCATGCAAGACAAGTGATGCGCTGGAGGTCGCCGGGAGGCTCCTTTTATTAGCGCGGAGCTGCGCGCGCAAACGTCGTGTGGGCGGCTGGAATGTGGCCATGATTCACGAAAGACGCAGAAATAAACAAAATGAGAGGAGACGCATGGCAGGCCTTGGCATTTATTATGCATTTTCTTTTTTGCCAAATAAACAGGCAACTGCACCAAGCGAGTGCAGGAGATGAAGCTGAGGGGATTGGGCGGCAGGATACTGAAATGTCGCGATGTTTTATTCGATGCAAAATCTGATATTGAGATTGTTTTACTTTTTGTCTTAATTAAAATGTAATGATTAGGGGGCGGAATTTGATGACCTAAAACATGGCCAACATTGATCAATAAAAAGCTCTTAAAATGCTTTAAAAATGCCCTAAAACCAAAGAAAAATGACGTAAAAAATATAATCAAAACGAGTTCGGATGAACAACTCAAGCTGTTGGATAGTTACTGATGTAATAGAGGTTTCTTTCATTCGTTCCAGTGAACTCAACTTGCAAACTTTTGGTTTGGACTGTTCTTTGCCAGTAAATCTCTGTCTTTAGTTATCCCGAAATCGGCCGAACCGGCAATGGCGCTGATATACGTCACAAAAATTACACATAACGTCTGTCATAACAATTTCTGAGCGAACAAATAGAATAGGCTACTGAGAAATTCTGTGAAGAACATTTGTTGCATCTCGTAAATATTATTTGAAGCCAGTACCATAAAAAATGACATTAAAATCAATGAAATCAGCAAAAAGTGCATTAAAAATGACGGGAAAATGCAAACAATTACTTACTAGTCGAAATGGACAAAAATGCAATAATCTACATATATAAAAGGAAGTCATGTTAGTTACACTATTTATAACTCAAGAACGACTGTACTGATTTGGCTGAAAATTGGTGAGCAGGAAGCTTAGAGCCAGGAGACGGACATAGGATACTGTTTATCCCGTTCGACAGCGTTACTGTGTGAGAACGCACGTTTTTGCACGTTTTCGCACGTTTTCGCGTGATTTCGCAAGTATTCGCGTGATTTCGCATGTTTTCGCGTGATTTCGCGGGTTTTCGCACCTTTTCGAGGGTTTTCGCACGTTTTCATGCGTTTTCGCACGTTTTCACGCGTTTTTTTATGTTTTCGCGCCTTTTCGCCTACGTTTTCTGTGCAGAAGCGTTTTTTTAAATTCTTCTTTGTTTGAGAGAAAAACACAAATCTGCAATTGCTTTTTATCACGAGTGCAACAAGGATAGTACAGTTTCTCACAGTGAGTGCGACGCGCGAAAAAGATGGGACCGGCTGTTAAGGCGAAACAGAAATTCGCCGGGTCAGCTAGTAATGACCTATAAAAAGGGGTCATTTCCTTTTGTCGAAAAAGAAAGTTAATTTTTATACTAAACGGCATTGTTATGAAGTGCAAAGAAAAAAATGATATTTCATTAAAATCCGCCCCTAGTGATGATTCTACTTAATGGATGGGAAAGTAAAATACCCATTCAATATTTATTCAGGACTGATGAATCAATACTATACACCATAGATGTGAAGAGAGTAATTTACTGAAAATATTATTAAATTAATACATTTTCAAATTCAAAGTAAAAGATAACATTTATTCATAATCAAAAATTAACTTACACAATATTCATTAAACAAAAATATCAAAACATTTAGCCAAATTCACAATATTAATAACGATACCTATGTATATGTTTCTTCACGTTTGAAATCAACATAAATTCTTCATTCAAGTCGAGTCTCATACAGATGATTCACTGTTTTAAAGTATACTAAATCCAGAAATTCCGGGTATGATAACTCTCCCAAATATTTAAGTCCATTCAATTTCTCTCAGTACTACTATCAATTAATGCTCCATTCCATTACGCAACTGGGATTAAAGCGTTCCATTTCATCTCTGTTCACCAAACGCTTGGTCTACCTTTACGTTCTCACTCAAGAACTTTTAATTCCTTTTTACCTTTTGATTTTTTGCGTTTTTTCTCGGGTCTGTCGTCTACATGGCGTCAAACATTGCTAACATGCGACTTCCTATTCTAGTAGCCCGTGTTTATACTTGTATTTATCTTTTGGATTCAATCATGGACGAAATACAAATAACATACAATTACGACTCAATAAAATATGGGTTCGATGGAGAGAACAATTTTATTAACTAGGGATATTGTCGAATATCCAAAAATACATTCTGAGCATTCATTGGCATCTAAAGTTGGTTTTAAAACTATAGAAATGACTAGAATTTTTAATGTAATTATTATGCATTGTTATATTTCACATTGCTTTTCCATAAACGTTCATTCACTTAAATTAAGAGGATATATGTATTCTGTGAATCAATACAGTAGGAAAAAAACATGACAAAAAGGGAAGAAAACGTTTGAAGTGTAAATAAAATTATAACAATAGATTAATAATATGCGTTAATCTAGTTTAGGGGTTCTAAAACCTTTTAGAATGCGGCCTTCGACGTGGAAAGCATTGCAGAACTCCCGTTTGAAAGAAACATAGCTACATATCTGCTTGAAGACTTAAAACAGCGGGGAAGTTTTGACGAGTTCGTCTACCCAACCCTCATATTATAATTATTGACAGAATATTATAATCGAAAGTTATTTTAGTAAGGTTTTTAGTACAATTGTGCAGTATTTGTATGTTCAACGTTAATAAATAACAATCATAAAATATGATATCGTAGGCTTCCGCGGCCAGAGTCATGATCTGGGCTGTCCCGAGTGACGCCGCGTCGAAGGCTGAGGTCCCGACGTTTCGACCGACATATCGCGATCCTCTTCAGTATTTCGGTACTCATCAGGGCAGTACAGCTCTGAAGAGGATCGCGATATGTCGGTCGAAACGTTGGCACCTCAGCCTTTGACGCGGCCTCATCATTTCTTAACTAGAACTGATAGCGATATGGCAGTTACCGAAAATAAAAAAGGCAAGAACCAGAGTATTAAAATCAGCTTAGAGAGATATGCGATCGATTCTCAGTAAAAAAAAAAGTTCTCCATTCAAATACGATGTTATCTGGGGATAAAATAGGGTCTTAGGATGTACATCCTTAACAATGCAAATCCCCGCCAATTCGCCGCATATTCCCCACCCGGTCTTCGCTCACCTCGTCCACCTCGAACACAGGCCCAGGGCTCCCGTCCTCACCTGACCCATCCTGACATCGACTCGGCCAAACCCTACACTATACTTAGATTTTTTTAGAGTGGCCGATGACAATAAGTCATTACATCTTCTGTCTTAAAAAAATGAATCTTTTTGATAGTGGTAAGCACATTTTTAAGAGGCCTCGAGCCCTGTTGAGAAGGACGTTTGCGAATTAATTAAAAATATTCATTTTATAAGGCAGCAGGTGTAACAATAACATAATGTAATCGGCCACTTTAAAAAATGGAAGTATAAGCTAGGTTCTTCCCGCTTCGCTACAAACCTCGCTCGGCGCACCTCGAACCCCGGCCCGGCCCGGCCCGGCCCGGCCCGGCCCGACCCGACCCGACCCGACCCGACCCGACCCGACCCGACTCGACCCAACCCAACCCGACCCGACCCGACCCGACCCTGACTGAACCGACTCGACCCGACCCGACCCGGCCCGTCCCCTCCCAGCCCAACCTGGCCACGGCTCGGCCCGCCCCGACAACCAGCCCCGCTCTTCCCGTCCTCGCTCGGCCCAACCCGAACTCTCGCCTGGCCCGACCCGTCCCCGCCCGGCCCTTCCTGGCCCCGCTCAGCCCACCCCAACTTCAAACCCGCCATCTCCCGACTCACCCACCCGCCTTGTCCCGACCCCGCCCGGCCCTTCCTGACCCTCGCTCCGCACGCCCCGTCCCCCAGCTCGACCCGACCCGGCCCCCTCTCACCCCTCTCCCCTCTCCAACGGCGGCGGCGCCAATTGACCCGAGGGCCAGGGGCGCCTCCCGCTCTTCGTCTTCTGTTCCCTGCAGCGTCCGCGCGCGCAGATGAAGCTGCTGGCACAGCGCAGGAGCACGGGGAAGGGCGTTAACAGACGCTCTTTGTGATTGATTAGTGATGCCCGGCGCCTCAACTACTTAGTCTCGTTAGTTATTAGTCTCGTAAGTGTAGTTAATGTTTTATGACGGGAGGTAGCGGTGATCTTCCCCCGCTGGATGGAGAGATCCGCCGCCGAACTACCCGTCGGCGTGCACGTTTTTCCCAAGTGTCTCATACCGGGAGCGGTAGCTCAGTGCATCAGCTGATGTCACTGCAGCGTATCTGACCGGGAGGTCCTAGGTTACACTCCCCACGGCGGCAGGATTTTCGGCACTAGCTATTCAGCTAGGTCGAATTCAGTCGCTGTTTGGAGGAGAATTCTAGCGGCCGGCTGCTCTGATCGGTAGTTTTCCGTGGTTTTCTCCAATCAACACCAGGCGAATGCCGGAGCAGTACCCTACCAAACGGGCCACGGACCGCGCGCGATCCTTCTTTCCTCTTCCTTGTCCTATCCTCTCCCCTTACACACACACACACACACACACACACACGTACACTAACATGCACTACACTACCACATATTCTACTAACATACACAGCTGGGGCGGTGTCCCGCTGGTGGGAGAATCCTGGTTAGGGGGAAACTCCATTAGCCAGTAGGTCGGCGCCGGATCTCGCCATCCAGCGGGGGAAGATTACCGCCATCTTCCGAGAAAAAACCATGCACTACACTAACGGGACCAATAACCAAAGCAGTTGACGCGCCCGGAAACACGAAAAAATCAATCAATCAAACCCAACTGTCTCACCATCGGGGCAACGCCCCAGCCGGGACAAGCTCTAAGTTCGCGACTGGTCTCTTGGCATCTGTGGTAGTGTAGTGCATGTGGGAGTGAATGTATGTAAGGGGTGAGGATACAAGAAAGAAGGAAAGAACGCGCGTGGTCCGTGGCCCGTTTGTTAGAGTACTGCTCCGGTATTCGCCTGGTTTTTATCCGGGAAACAACGGAAAACTATCGACCAGAGTAGCTGGTCGGTAGAACCCTCCTCCAGACAGCGGCTGAATTTGACCTAGCTATGTAGCTAGTGTGAAAACCTGCCACCGCTGGGACTCGAGCTCTAGGACCTTCCGATCGGAGGCACTGCAGTGGCACTGCACTGACCGGAGCAGCCAAAGCGAGAAGGGCGCAGTGTCGTGGAGTTCGGTTAATCGTCGGTCTCGTTCCAATAGGGGATCAACGAAGAACCCTCGCCGGTTTTTAACTCAATCTGTTTGATCATATAGGTATTTTATCATTAGAACCTAGCAGAACCCTTAATTGTAGTTTCCACTTTCAACGAAAAAGCAACAACCACTTCGCATGGCGTGTCGGGATTTTGGCGTGTCGGGAGCGTGATATGTCAGGAGCTCGGTGGGTCCTCAGCGTGGTGGGACGGGAGAGTGGTGTGTCGGGAACACGGCGTGTTGTGAGCGTAGTATGTCGTGACGGAAGCGTGTCGTATATGAAGTGAGTCGTACCGGAGCGTGGGGTGCCGTGAGCGTGGCGTGGCGTGTTCGGAGCGTTTCGTTTCGGGGGCGTGTCGCATCTGGAGCGCGTCGTGTCGGGAGCGTGGATGCCAGGAGGGTGGTGTGTCGAGAGTGTAGAGTGGCAAGGGCGTGGCGTGTGGAGAACGTTGCGCCGTGGTGGGCAGCATAGTGTTTCGGGAGTATTGCGAGCGCGGGGGGGGCGTGGCGTGGCGTGGCGTGGCGTGGTGAGGCGCGAGGTGAGGTGAGGGCGTGACGAGGCGGGAGGCATGGCGGGGCGTGGCAGGTTGTGGCGGGTCGGCGTGGCAGGGCGTGGCGTGGCGTGGCGTGGCGTAGCGCGGCGGGGAGGGAGGGGGCGGGGCGAGGCGAGGCAAGGCGAGGCAAGGCGAGGTGTGGCGTGACGTGGCGTCACCTGACGAAGCGTGACGTGTTGGGACGTAGCGAGGCGGGGGGCGTGGTGTGGCGTTGCGTGGCGTTGCGTGGCGTTGCGTGGCGTTGCGTGGCGTTGCGTGGCGTCGCGTGGCGGGGCAGGGCGTGGCGTGGCGTTGCGTGGCGTTGCGTGGCGTTGCGTGGCGTTGCGTGGCGTTGCGTGGCGTTGCGTGGCGTTGCGTGGCGTTGCGTGGCGTTGCGTGGCGTTGCGTGGCGTTGCGTGGCGTTGCGTGGCGTTGCGTGGCGTTGCGTGGCGTTGCGTGGCGTTGCGTGGCGTTGCGTGGCGTTGCGTGGCGTTGCGTGGCGTTGCGTGGCGTTGCGTGGCGTTGCGTGGCGTTGCGAGGCGTTGCGTGGCGTTGCGTGGCGTTGCGTGGCGTTGCGTGGCGTTGCGTGGCGTTGCGTGGCGTTGCGTGGCGTTGCGTGGCGTTGCGTGGCGTTGCGTGGCGTTGCGTGGCGTTGCGTGGCGTTGCGTGGCGTTGCGTGGCGTTGCGTGGCGTTGCGTGGCGTGCGTGGCGTGGCGTTGCGGCGTTGCGTGGCGTTGCGTGGCGTTGCGTGGCGTTGCGTGGCGTTGCGTGGCGTTGCGTGGCGTTGCGTTGCGTGGCGTTGCGTGGCGTCGCGTGGCGGGGCATGGCGTGGCGTGGCGTTGCGTGGCGGCGTGGCGTGGCGGGGTGTGGCGTGGCGTGGCATGGCGTGGCGGGGCGTGGCGGGGCGCGGGCGTGGCGTGGCGGGCGGGTGGCGGGGCGGCGTGGCGTGGCGGGCGTGGCGGGCGTGGCGTGGCGTGGCGTGGCGGGCGTGGCGTGGCGGCGTGGCGTGGCGTGGCGGGGCGTGGCGGGCGTGGCGGGCGTGGTGGGGCGTGGCGGGGCGTGGCGGGGCGTGGCGGGGCGTGGCGGGCGTGGCGGGGGCGTAGCGGAGCAGGGCGGGGCGTGGCGGGCGTGGCGTGGCGTGGCGTGGCGGGGCGTGGCGGGGCGTGGCGGGCGTGGCGTGGCGTGGCGTGGCGTGGCGTGGCGGGGCGTGGCGGGGCGTGGCGTGGAAAGGAGTGGAGAGGCGGAGCGTGGCGGGTAGTGGCGGGGCGTGACGGGGCAGAACGTGGCGTGGCGCAGCGGGGCTGGCCGGGGGGGGAGGGGCGGGCGGAAGCCGTAGCGCAGTCTGGGCAGGGAGCGTGGCGGAAGCAAGTGGAGCGGGCGCACGATCATTTGCGGGAGCGGCGGCGAGGGCGGCGCGGGGGCGGGGCATGGCGCGGGCGCCGCCGCAAATTACAAGGCGGCGCGGGGCGGCGCGGGGCGGCGCACGCGAGGGAGCGGCGCGATCTCCATGGTAATGGCGCCGCCCCGGGCGCATCGCCCCCGCCCACGTGGGCCTCCGCAATCAGAGCATCAGAGGTTATTTCGGGTGAGTGCATGGACCTACCTGCTGCCAGCCACCAAACGCGCTGGAAAGCTTTGCGATGCAGCTCTTCGACGGTAAATATTCACGAGGCCAATATTCACGAGGTATTGATTTGTTCTGCCCTACTGTGGACACACTCCCTTGACGTTCAAATCTTACGTAATTAAGTCATGTACTCAGTGATTAATAACACGGAAGTAGAGTGATATACAAATTTATTGACAGTTGAGTTCAAGTTAACTGAATGGGCATACATCTAACGTAATTTTCTGCTATTCCTTGTGCAAAAGTAAATTCCTATAGGCCCTTGTAATGTTCGATGTACGTGCTTTTAAATTAATCAATAACAGCGTTTGCCAAACTCGTGTGAAACAACACGTAAATATTTAAATAAAACGGTAAAGGTTTTTATTTTAAAATATATCTATTTCATCAATATACACATCAAACATGTGGAAGTTAATAAATATTAGATTTCAACATATTTCAATCTTTTCTTAATTTCTTTTGAGAACACGGATGCTAGTATGATTTGGTCTGACTCCATGTCCTTCATATCATTGACAGGAACAGACGAATGACTAACAGTGACGGTAAGTGGAATACAAAGCAGAAAATGAGGGCCTGCCGTGTCTCTCGGCTTCCGCGAGGGGTAAGCAGAATCGAAGGAGGTCCGGAGCAAAGGTGCCAAGGCAGCGTTGTGGATGGTTCGGCTGATCCCACCTTTTCTAACAGGGCAACGCAAAGGAGACTGAAGAGTGTGGTTTTTGTAGGTAGTTTTCTTTCAATATAGTGATATATTTGTATCAAACATTTGTACCAATTTGCACATTTTGCAATATATTTTTAAAAAATCCTATTTTTACTTCGACGGCAAAACCGCCAGCGGCGGCTCAGTGCATCAACTGATGTCACTGCAGGGCCTGTGACTGAGAGGTCCTAGGTTCGAATCCCGACGGTGGCAGGATTTTCGACACTAGCTTTACAGCAAGGTCGAATTCAGTCGCTGTCTGGAAGAGGATTCTAGCGGCCGGCTGCTTTGATCGGCAGTTTTCTGTGGTTTCTCCGATCAACACCAGGTTAATGCCGGAGCAGTACCCTAACAAACGGGCCACAAACCGCGCGCGATGTTTCTTTCCTATTCGTCATACTCTTACCCCTTACACACACACACACACACTTACACTAACATGCACTACACTACCACATATGCCGGGAGACAGGTCTGGGACTCAGAACTTGTCCCGGCTGGGGCGGTGCCCCGCTGGTGGGAGATACCTGGTTATGAAAAAACCCGCTAGTCGACGGAAGGTCGGCGCCGGATGTCGCAATCCAGTTGGGGAAGATCACTGCCACCTCCCGAAGGAAAATATGCCCTACACCTACGGGACTAATGACCTCAGTAATGCGCCCGGAATCACTAACAATCAATCAACCAATCAATCAATCGACATCGAATGACGTGGGTCGCAATGCGATGGGTGGGGAGTGAATGGCGAGGAACGTGGGGCGAAGAGTCAGAGGCGAGGCCCCAGGGGATTGGGACGAGGGTCAAGGCGCGATGGACAAGGGGTGAGTGGACAAGGACATGTGGCTAGAAGCCAGGGGCGAGTGGCATGGAACTTCACTCCGATCCAAAGAGAGTGGCACTACACTGTCATCCAATCGGGAGCATCAATACGACTAAATTTTTTTATCGGTGCTCTTGATTGGATAACAATACCCCTCTCCTTCCAGCTCGTGATCTTGAAGAGCGAATTCGTTAAAATAGGAGTATAGAGGCTAGGGTTTTGGGACTTCAGGGGAGGGTCGCGATACGGGGGACGAGGGGCGAGGGTTGTGGGACGGGGGACGAAGGTCTGCAGGGAAGCGGACGACTGTCGACGAGCGAAAGGTCGAGGCACGAAAGTCTATGCATAATTCATTCACCGACAGAATGCGTCGTAAAGCTCCCAGTGCTCGTGGGCTTCCTCACGAAATTAACGTACAGAAGAAAAACGACGCACGAATGCTTCATAAGTATGGCAAAGTATTGTTTTCCTTTGAATTTATTTTGGAAACTTATTTCTACACATTGTACTATTTCCACAAACAATGTACAGTTTTTGAATGAAGAGTAGTTCAATAAAATCAATTTCAAGTTCAAGACACTACTGCAACTTTCAGAACAATGATTATTTTTGTGGCGTAGTGGTCTCTTAATCCACGCCGTTTTTAAATATGGACACGTTTGGTTTAGACTCAGAACTCTCTTATATTAATTAGTCTGCAAATCTCTGGTTTTTCATTCATTTCACTTCTATCATCTCCACTTTCTGTCCTACCCTACGGTGAAAACCGTTATAACAAAATATTGGTTTAACTACTAAAACTATATATATATATAACTATATATATATATATATATATATATATATATATATATATATATATATATATATATATATATATATATATATATATTGCGACAGCGAATGGTGCCTTCGCTTTACGAATATATTACCTGACACTGAGAGGTGTAAGTTCACTTCCGTCATTTCTTGTCACAATTGCTTTCGAACCGAGAGGTCGTTTGCATCACACATACACACACACACACGCGCGCGCGCACGCATACGCACACACATACACACAAGAGACAGGAATGCAAAGCGGCAGTATTCGCCCGAGGCGCAGCTGGTGCTGAAAGAAGCATTTCGAGCACGTGACAGAAGCGCACCTTGTCAACGACCGGGCCGTCGCTTATGTAAACATCTTAACTCATGTTCTAGAGGTGTTTCAAACTGAATGTTGTCAAAAATGTGAGGACGCTTCTGTCAAAAAGCCTCACGCTTACGTGAGAAACGTTGGACACAAAATACATGCTCACACAGAACAAAAACAACAACAACAAAGCGGGCCTAACAGCATTGACAGTTTGAGTTGATTTACAATGTAACCATTCGTTTTCTCTGAGTGAAGAAAATACGGCGTATTGAGACACTAAGGGCCCTATCAAAGTCGTGGACAAGCCTGCCCCTCGGGTTCCAAGAAGTTCCTGCGGTAGAAAGGGGAAAAGTACGAAAGACGAAGAGACAGAGTCCGTATTTCCAGCGTTCTCTGCACATCCGGACGAGGGGAATCGAGATGATAGGGTCATTCCATTTTAAATGGTAAGGAATTAAATAAATTAGTCACATCACCATATTAGAAAATATTCAAACTTTGTACATAAATTCTCTTATATTTTTATTGTTCAAAACCGTTTAAAAATATATTGTACGCACGTCACAAAAGGCAACACATAAGAGAATTTATGTACAGAGTATGAGTTTTTTCTGAGATGGTCGAGTGATCAGTGCTGGGTCTTAAACGCCATCAGTGCTGGAACTTAAAATGGATTGACCCGTTAGTTCTGTTCATGTGCAGGGTAGTTTCGTTTGGTGGGAAAAGCCTAAGTGCACAGAGTCAGTCCAACCAGTCCAACCAGTGGTGGATGAAGGGGAGCACGCCTCCCAAAGCCGAAGCGCATCTACTTGCAACAACGTCAGTTCTACAACTCATTTCCAATGCGCGCAGAAAGTGAGAGAAAACTATGCAGCCTTCCGCCATGTAAGAGGTGTCTAAGATTTTGTCATATACCCAAGAACTCGAAAAAAATACAAAAAGAATCAAAGTTTCAATTTTGACTGAAAAATGCAAATTTTTTATTATGTTCTCTCCCCTGTTTTCAAAGCGTGGTTATCAACTGAATCCTCATTCACAATACGCCACAGCTTGCGACATTGATGGGTGAGTGGTTAGCTTGCTGGCTTCTGAACCACCAGTGCGCGATTTCGACCTGACGCGTGTGGATTTTTGAAGAGCGGAAAATCCCACAGAGGCCAAGTCATGCAGAAGCTTGACAAAATTAAATCCCTCTGGCACTGTCCCTTCCTAAAGAGATCTCACTTCCCCATCCGGACACTTGGGCTATTGTTAACTGAAACCGACATCTGACAGGGAAAGTGAGAACCACATCAGGTGTATCAGGGGACGCCCACAGAACATCAAAATTATCAATAGACTCAGCATTAATAATATTTAAATACATTATACGACCTTCACTGGCCTACGCCTGTCCAATTTGGGGAGCTGTCGCTAAAATCAACCTTCAAAAACTGGAAGTATTGCAAAATAAATTTTTAAGAAATGTTTTAAAAGCTCCGTGGTATGTCAGAAAAGATCAAATTTTAAAAGAATTATCGATGGAACCTCTGAAAACTTGGATTTTAAAACTTTCTTGTAATTTGTACTCTTCTCTTTCATCTTGCCCAGCCACTTCTTTGTACACTCCAGGTAAATCAGCCAATCTTTTTCCACGAATAAAATCAAGATATTCTAAAGACCTACTACATCCTCCTTAATTAGCTGTAAAGCAGGTTCCAACATTTCTAAATTAAATATTTATGTTTTTAATCCAAATATTGTTTGCATTTTTCTGAAGGACCCTTCCTGAGTATCCTTAGTTGTTATTGATTATATTGTAAATATTACTGTCTTCTACCATTGTTCACGCATGATGACATGTAATTACAACAAAATTGTATACTATGTATCATAAAAACCCTTGAAAGACATAATGTCGAACAAGGAAATAAAATCTATTAAAAAAGGGGGACGCCCACAGAAAGCGCCTGCTCAGAAAGATCCCCAGACCCGCGCCCGGGCTAGTTTTCAAAAGACGGAATCGCTGGCCGTAATCGGGATATATATATATATATATATATATATATATATATATATATATATAATACATATATATATATATTTCATATATATATAATACATATATATATATTTCATATATATATAATACATTATATATATATAATATATAACCAATGTAAAATTCAGCGAATTTTATTAAAAATAACACGTTATTAGCAAAACGACGCTGGTTGTCATGGTACCGGTGTGCAACATATAAACAATGTCCATTAGTTCAAAATTGGACAATAAGTAGATCGCATAATTTTGTTTTAAACAAGAGAGTAAAAGATGAAAAAAGTTGACATGTTGAATTAGGATACAAAAAGATTCATTCGATCTCTCGACACGATAGCAATTGGATCAGAGTGCTAGATACATAGCAGTTTTCTTGAACGTAGAAAATGTACGCGAGTTCGGACGTAGTGATTTGTCGTCGTTTAAAAGATAGAACTCAGAAATTGTTATACGAAGTGAACAGTGAATGCCATGAGTGGGACTTATACATTTTATTAAGCGGACAATGATAATCGAACTTAGTCTCCGATGAGAGGAACCCGATAATAACTTGGTGAACTTATATGCTAATATTTTAACAGCACTTACGATTTTGCTTAGGTAATGAACAATAAGGAGTATTAGAACTTGTAGTAATTCAAGCAGGTGAATGGGGATGGAAAGCCAATGGATAAACAGTGCACATAGTGGTTTATGAGAAGAAACGACTAGATACGGATTTGGTCGATAGCAAGAAAGAAGTTGGACGAGGCCCATTGTTGAAGTCTACGGGTAAAGAACCCGCAGACTGAGTCAGCAACGGAGTTATAAGTAAATATAATTTGGGAGCTCATTCTCGTAACCATTTCCTGGCGCCCATATATTTATTAGAAGTTCGGAAACAGGTTACAGGAATTTGAGGGCAGTTAGACGGGTATATGAAATGGGTATATTTCAAAATGGCTAGCCCAACGTGGGGCAGATTTTTTCATCATTATATTTCAATATATATATATATATATATATATATATATATATATATATATATATATATACACACTAATATATAAAGACAGAAGTGCGTTGTCTTCCAGCGCGGTAATCTCTGAATCTACTGAACCAATGCCGATGAAACTTTTGTGCTAGCATCCTTTAGAAGGCCTGGAGTACTATAGGCTATGATTTACAAACATAAACGGTAATATATTTTCAAAATAATTACTTTTCTGGACATTTTTCGCCTAGCCTTACATCACAGATTCAAGAGTGCATCAATGTCAATAGTTAAGCTGCGCGCCACCAGAGGATGACGTCTGAGATCTACTACTGATTTCATCAATGTCCAGAATTATTGCAAAATTCATAAGAGTTTGAATAAGGTTATGTAATGTCCCTGTGTGAATATTTGAAAGAACGCCGTAACTGAAGTGGTAATTAATGTCAATGTTCACGTATTGCTCTTTGTCCGTGTTATATACTAAGTGGCAAGAAATCATTGTGAGTTTGAAAGTGTTTAATAATTGAGGTAGGTTGAGAGAATAAAAAGTATAATAATATACGGTACAGAATATACAGTAATGTACAATGTACAATATACACATCTTCGTATACAATCTAAACGTCTTCTTTTACAGAAATTTGTGACAACTGAATTGTTTGACTAAACGACTGTTACAATTGTCAAAACATATTACAAATGCCAAGAGATGGGCAGTCTACTAAAATTTTGAATCGGTTACTCAGAGGGAAGATCGACTTGCTGAAGTACTCATTCGCCCCATTGAAAATAATACTGCAAGAAGGGGAGAAATGTGAATAATTCTCTAAGTAGTAGGGCAGCTGTTCATTAGGACTCTCAATTTGACTATTTACACAGTTCTTAGGTTCAAAATAGTAAAATGGAAAATGTGTATATGTTTTCAGTCCATTCAGTAAATTTTTTTCTTCAATATGCGAAGGCAGTTTGAACAGTGGTGTGTAATTTAGGAATGATCATTTACATATTAAGACTAATCTGTACAGTTGTTTGTCATATTAATTGCAGTTGTACTTTTTTCTTCTACATGCGAAGACGTTTAGTGCAGTGGTTGGTAATTAAGCAATGGTCATTACAATATTAAGACTGGTTGATCACGAGTTTAGGGTGGCACGGTTCCTTTGGTTCCTTTTATGATTCATTATTTCTCGCGATTCCTATGTTTATAGTTGCGCGGTTCACTATAACAACTGAATTATTTATGTTCAATGTTAAATGAGAAGAAGCCACATGATAATTTATTGGCGTGGAATTGTGTGTATTTTCGCATTTCAAATCTTCTTCAAATAGGTTTGTGTGTCTACTGAGATGGAAGGTATGAATTTTCTTAAAAGTGAGTGTTCCCTTTAAAATAAATTCTCTTAAAAGTGAGGGATGTATATAATATGTGCAGTTGTTTTGCATGTCACTGGATCCTAATGAAGGAATGAATGAATTCATATATATTTTTCAATAAATAATTGGAAAAAATTAATTTATCTAAAAATATTTTGTCTAAGCAAATCTGGGAGTCCTTTGTTTCTATTTTTCAGTATTCATGTTCATATTGGTAAAATGGAAAATGTTTGTAGGTTTTCAGCCCACCCAATAAAAGTTTTTCTTCAATAACTTCTTTTACATATTAAGACTAATGTGCGCTATTGTTTTGCATATCAATGGCTGCCATTGAATGATTTCATCCATATTATTTCATAAAATATAAGAAAAACTTAATTTATCTAAAAAAGTTTGTCTGAGCAAATATATAAATCTGGGAGCTCTTGGTTTCTATTATTCAGCTCTCACGTTACAATTGGTACAATGGAAAATGTTTATTTGTCTTCAGTCCACCCAGTAAAAGTTTTTCTTCAACATTTGAAGGAGTTTTGTGCAGTGGTATGTATTTTCGGAATGACCATTTACATATTAAGACTAATTTGTAGAGTTGTTTGCATATCAATTGCTGTTGTACTTTTTTCTTCTATATGTGAAGAAGTTTACTGCAGTGGATGATAATTATAGAATGATCATTTATTTATTGAGACTAATATGTGCTTTAGTTTTGCATATCAATTGCTCCCAATAATTGAATTCATCCATACTTTTCTATAAAAAATAGGCAGAAATTAATTTATCTAACAAAAAGTTTGTTTGAGCAAATAAATAAATCTGGGAGTTCTTGGTTTCTATAATTCAGCTTTCCTGCACAAATTGGAAAAATGGAAAGTAATTTATGATTTTGTAAACCAAGTAAAAGTTTTTCTTCAATATGGGATGAATTTCTGTGCAGTGTATGTAATTTAGGAATGATCATTTACATATTAAGACTAATCGGTAAAGTTGTTTTGCATATCAATTGCTCCCAATGAATGAGTTCATTCATATATTTCTAAAAAAATAAGCAAAAATTAATTGGTCTAAAAATATTTTTGTCTAAGCAAATAATATCTGGGAGTCTTTGGTTTCTATTATTCATATTTCAGGATCCATAATCTCTATCACTTGAAATAAAATAATTATGCTAATATTGTTTTGTTATGTGGCTCAGTGCATTGTCAATTTATTATTTACACATAATGTAATGTTGGTGGATCATTAGTTTTCTATTGTATCAGTCGTATGATGAATTGATTTACCTCAACAAATAAGTTTTATACTTCATGTTACTATCACACAACATTAAACATACATATTTTTGTCATCTTTAGAATTATAAAAACTGGTAATTATGTTTCAGAATAGATACAAGTATTTTCATTTACTTTTATGATTATGAATCATCAATTACGTTATGACATAACTATTACTCCGGATCTACCTACTACAGTACCCGTGCATGAACTTCCGCATGTTATACTCAGCTTAAAACAGTAAGTTCCCTTAAGGTCACGAGTTGACAGATCAATTTCAAAACCTTCTTTATGAATACAATAGAAGAAAAAAATATAAAAATAGGATAAGTTTTACAACGTGACAGTTTAGATAGTGTTGGAATATAGTATAAAACTCAACAAAAATTTTATATGTGAGTACAAGTATTTTATTTTGTAGTTTAGATTTGTTTATTGCTTTTAGTTATAAAGTGAATGTTTAGAAGCTGGAACTTCAAATAAGAAAAATGTCATTATTTGTGGAAAAGTGAGCGAGGTTATCTTGAAATTTCCAAATGGGGGTCAAGAGAAGACAGCTATTGTGGCGTGGCCGGGCAGAGCAATGCAGGAGTAGGGCGGCGAAGGGATACAATGAAAGATATAGAGATAGGTCCCGCCGCAGGGCATGAAAAGATTGAATTCCTCTTCCTGTATAATAATTTACTGTAATAAATGCCCGAGCAACGCCGGGTATTTCAGCTAGTATATATATATATATATATATATATATATATATATATATATATATATATATATAATATTTATAGACACACACTATCAACAGAAGTTACATCGTCAGTAAAAAGAATATTGTTGGAAATCAAATCGTAACGGACAGCAGACGAGAATAGTAAGCTTGTGGATTTTAATCTTTACTAGATTGTACATGACAGGTTATAAAAACCGAATTCCAAGTTCCACGTTGTTTACTTTCATCACAGTTTTCATTAGACTTGCAATACGCCAAATTTAATCAAAGACGAAGCATATTAATAAATATTTTTGAAAAAGAATGATTTGAAGTGTACTCTTCGTGCACATAAATACATTGATTTATGCGCACATTCTCGACTCTGCGGAAAATATATTAGGGGGTGCCACAGACCCGACAAAAGTTGGCCAAAGCTTGAGAGAAGAATGTGCCACCGACAACGCCCCTAAATTTAGTTTGACATGAATGAATGTCAAAATAACTGGTCTGATGACTGAGAACATACTTATGGTTTCCGTTTCACATTGCGTATTTTAATAATTTAACTTTTCCGAGCTGATGATGAATGATGAAAAAATAAACGTCAAGAGCTAAAAAAATAGTTTTAAAATTACACTAGACACGACATTTTGTTAAAATTATTTAGTTGTAAAAGAGAGAATCAAAATTCGTATTTTTAAGAGTTAATGCATGTACGAAATTCTTATAATTATCTCCTATTTACCACTATTTTTCAATTAGAATATCTATCAAGAACTAAGATTTACAAATACACAAGGAAAATGAGTTCCTGGCATTTATGTTTATCAATCAATCTTCAAGTATTTTATCGATTGTCTTATCTTAAGCATGATAAATCTCGAGTGTTAGTTTCCAATATAAATTAACAAGCTATTAATTTTATTTTGTGAAAGAGATACGTAAATGTTCTATTGAATATATATGGCGCAATATTGCGCACAATATCCATTTAAGTACACGACTGCACAGCAATTGTTTTACTTTAAACCGCACTTGCTTCTTCCTCACTTCATTGAAGAGTTTTTTTTTGCTTTATTACTTTATCGTTACTGCTTATGCAGTAGAGACAAAGTTATGTAATGTTGCTGAATAAAAGAAATTGTCGACAAAAAATTCTTAAGCCTGGTAGCGAAAAAGAGATAAATCCAGTTGCTAAATTCAGAAAAAATTCTCCAACACGTGGTGTAAACAGAATGAATCTTTTGTGTACCCTTGATACCAAAAAAGTGACAACAAAACGTTTTTCGTCTATCAACAAAGCTAGTGACTAAATCGTTTAGCCGATTTTCAACGTTGACCATTCCCTATCGATCTGGGTGATGTCACGGCTTCTTGGATTTGAACCCGAAATTTTAATTTTAGGAGGTACTTTACATGAAGCCTCACGGACATTTTCAAAATTTTCAAAAAAATGGCTGCATCGTTTTTGAGTAAATTTTGTTGTTGGACAGTGTGAAGGACGTTTAAAAGAATGGTGCAGGCCTCATGCTGAAAACTAATTTTTCGAAAATTGCAAAAGTTCAATTTTTTTGCATCTTTCGAAACTAAAATATTGAAGATGAAGGTTTTTTCCTAGATGAAATGTATTGATAAGAAACAGATCAAGTTCAATTTTTAGAAAATATGAATATTTATTGCGTATTTTTTCGTGAAATGTAGGTACTTTTAAAAACCATTTTTAACAATTTTCTCAGAAACTGTATAAAAAATTTTGCCTTTAATTTTTTTCCTCGCATGTAGCAAAGAATTGTAATGATAGTGGTGATGGTCCTATATTTGACTCACTCTGCATTTTCGAAAATAGCAAAAAAATTCGGAATTGTAAATTTGAATTTCGTGCGCTTGGTTCGAGCGTTGACAGTTGGCAAAATAGCACCGCACTGTTTCAAAATCCTTCGAATTCATCCTATTGTTGTCGATCATTATGGTGTTATGATGTATAAAATGTTCTAATTAAAGGAAATAGATTGAAGGAAGGTAATAAATTTAACTTAGAACAAACTAACCCACTTCTATAGTTTACGAAGTTTAAATTCCTGATTCTGTAATTAAAAAGTGAAGGCTCACTTGAAATGTAATCATGGTAGACATGTGTAAAATTATTCCGTCTTTTCTGTATTATTTCCCTAAATTCTGTAATGGTTAATATTATTCATGTTAGTTTCATTTCTAAAAGTTAAAAAATGGAGGCAATTAGAGTTTTCTGCCGAAATTTCGCCTCTTCTACCCGCAGCATTACATAACTTTCTCTTCTTAAGAAGATCTTTCTTAACGGTGAGAAAGTCACTTAGCATAAATGTGAAATATAGAATTATGCGTGGGGGTGGATATGAACGAGTCTTACCAAATTCCACGCAGGATAATATGCGTGTCAGACGCATCGCTGTCGAACAATTCGAGCTTCTCCGAGAGCCGGCTGGTGGAGAGGAGTGGCCAGTTGTTACAGAGCAAAGTGTATTGACGTTAGCTTAGCTGAGCAAAATTGTAGCGTAGCGGATGCACATTGCTCTCTGTTAATAATGGATTCCGAGGATTAAGTTCCAATTTACCTAGTGACGCCGAGATGGGAGACTTATCCATCTGGCAGCAACTACTGTAGAACGCCGAAAGGAAGCCCAAGAAGAACAAGAGGTCCTCCTCTGATTCTTCCGGAACCAAACAAGGGATCACCACTTACAACACCCATGAGTGTAGAGCAACAGGTGGTGAGTGTCGCTGGCTCTGCGACTCTCTCAGACCCAACATCTCGACTGCCTTTCAACCTATTTCTTTCTCTTCCTTCCCAGACTGTTTCATCCGACTGAACGACTACTGCAATGACTTCCGTGTGCCAAAAAGATAACACACGGATACAATTACTACTGACACTCCTATCCCCGTACCTACTGGCAACTGCTACTTTTCACTGACACCAACTGAAACTGAGAATGACAAGACTGACAATAACAGTGAAACTAGCAGAATAGCAACTGAGACCAACTTCACACCCATGAGACGACCTCACATAAGAGCTATACACATCGACAGAAAAAGACTTAAGTCTCCAACTAAACTACTGATAGACTTACGACATCTTCCAAACAGGTTCTTTGCTAAAAGTACAAGCCAAAACAGCCGACGCACACAAGATAATACTACAGGAGTAAACTTATCTCGACTCCATCATACGAACACGGTTACTTTGATAGCAACCTTTACTACCACCAGCACAGGACGACGGACGAACAACACACCAAACTAGTCATCAAAGGACTATCCCCCAATATCCTTCTGACAGATATCTTGACTGCTCTCTCCCAAATCCCCTTCAAGATTCTCCACCTTTCAGAAATGAAGAAGAGAACTTACAAAAACACCTTGACAGGACTTGGACTTTACGTGATCAAGACAGACTAGAAACTGGTCAAATCAAAACGACTATTAAGTACCTGCTATACCATAAGATCACCATTGACGACTAAAACCAGACTGAGCGCATTCCTTGCTGCAAACACTTTCAGAGGCTTTACCACACTCGACATTATTGCCACAGATGGACAATATGTGCTAAAAGCAGTGAGAATCACCACACCTCGCCTTGCCGCTCAAATTCCTACTTTAAATGCTACAACTGCCAACAAGATCACCCTGCCTATTCACCTGGCTGTCCAATAACGCTGAAAGCAAGACAAGACAGACAAAAAGCACTCCACCAGACCGAGACTAGACAAAAAATGTCAACGACAGCTTTCACTAACACCCAATACCCCAGCACTTCCTAACACAAACGCCACCAACGTCAGACAGACTTACACTTCAACTACAAACACCAACCGCCGACAAACCTACTTATCCACAACTGCAAACTCGATATCTACTTCCATGTTAACCTTCAGTGACTTAAAACAACTCTCATTCCTCAAAACCTCCAATCTCAGCCAAATCATAGCAACCATCAAAGGCATCATCACTATCTGCAAAGACCCTACTGACACAATGACCAAACTCATCATTTTCACAAAAGTATGCGGCTTGTTCTAAATTCACCAGACACAGACTCCTCCTGGAATCCCAGTGGCAGACTTTCTCGAAATCTGACTGACATAAAATATTATCTTACTGACTACTCCATCGAGGTACTACTCATACAAGAGATGCATTTAACACCTTCCCGCTCCTTTAATATCCTTAATTACATGACGTACGGAACAGACCGTTCCAACCATGGCAGTGGCAATTTGCAAGGACATTTCCCATATCCAATTTCCTCCCACCCCACACACATCGAGAACACACAAATCCAAATAGCCACCCCTCACGGAGCTCTGACAATATCTTCAGCCTGTAAATCCCCTCTCCTCCCTCTACTAAACAGCGACATCTATACTGACACGTGAGAACTTCCTACTTGCAGGTGGCATTAACTCTAAATCGTCTCCATGAGGATGCAGACATACTAATACTAACGGACAAATATTTCAGACGCATTTGGACACAAACACACACCTAACCCTCTTAGCACCAGTAGAACCCACACACCTCGTCCGGTATCTTCCCCACGACATCCTCGACTTTGCATTTCACTCTTCCAAAATCACCATAAGCACCCCTCATTCAAAACCAGAACTTTATTCAAACCACTTTCTAATCCTGTTCACTACGAACACTACATCCTACAATATTAACATACCCACTCAAACTATCTCCATTAACTGGTCAAAATTCAAACACATCTTCAAAAACGTTGAACCTCCTAACGGACTCCAAATTCCTCATGAAAATTGCCTAGTCATTAATCACCTGTCTTTCCAAATTAACTGGTCCCTAAGGAAGGACTCCACCTTCACAGAAGAAACACACGTCCAACTTCCAAAGAACGAACTAGCACTATTACGCAGCTAAAGAAAGACACCAAAGACATTCTACAAAACACAAAGACACGACGACAAAATGATTTGCTTACATTACAAAAGAGCACTGCACGAGGCACTGCAAGGCTGCGGACGACAAAAATTGACAAAAACAATAATTGACCTAACCAAGCATCCCAGCATAATTTGAACTTTTATAAAAATCTCAAAACTTTTAACCACAACATCTCGCCACTGAGACAACCAGACGGTATAAAAACCTGCGACCCACAGATTATGACAGAACTTTTCGCAGACTAACTTCTATCAGGATTTTTTGCACTTACCAGTCCCCTCACATCATTCACCACCTTATACTTCTTTAAAACGTCCAATCTCCCACAACATTAACTAACACCATGGTCAATATCGAACACGGACGTACTTAACAACCTCGACAAAAGCAAAACGACCGGCCCCGACGTCGTCAAAGCTATCTCACATAAAACGACTGACTAAGAAAGTGACAGACGTAATTAGAAAACTGTTTAAAGACTGCATCACAAACTCTTACTTCCCTATCTTTTGAAAAACTTCCAAAATAAAAATGATTCCCAAACCTTATAAACCCTTACACAATCCTAAAAGCTACAGTTTTATCAGCCTCCTTCCAATTATCGGCAAAATCTTTGAACGTATCATTCTTCGGAAACTAACACCCATCATAGACAAACGACTTAGACCATCACAATTCGGCTTTCGAGCAGAGAGATATACTGGACTACAAACGCTACTCCTTACTGTCGACATTACAACGCGACTACTGGAAGGAATGAGACATCCGGTACCAGCAATCTTCCATGACTTCACACAGTTCGACACAGTCAATCACTTTTCACTCATCTACAAAATCACCCCTCATATCGTACACTTTCTTCCACTTCTCAGAAACTACTTGACTGACCGCACTTTTAACGTAAACCATCTCAACTCTTCTTCCTTCTTCAGACCTGCCCTGGCCGGTGTCTCGCAAGGAGCTCTCTTTTCAATCTACACCAATACTCTACACCAAGGACCCTCTTTTCACTCCACACCAACGACCTACCTACCTCCTCAAAGACTAACGAGTACAATCTACGCTGACGACTCTGCACTGATAGTGACAAAACATATACTACCCCTCTCAGTACAACTACTACAACAGGACCTAGACCCATAACTAACAGTGCAAAAGACAATAATCTGCTGCTAAACCCCATAAACATCAACAGCACCAGTACAACAACAGTACAGCAACTGAGAAAACACGTCCAAAACCCACCCGACTCCACCCCACTTCCCTTAGACAACACCACTATTAATTGGACCAACGACACCAAACACCTTGGCATTACTCTCGACTGCAAGCTTTGATGGAACAAACACGTCGACATCATGACACAAAAACCAAATAGACGAACCAACTCGTTGACACCCGTACTGACTTATCCACTCACATCGACAAAGACAAAACTATTCATTTACAAAACGCGCATTAAACCGATCCCGACAGACAACTGAGCGACCTGGACAATAGAAAACAAATCTAACTACCAGAAACTAATAAAAACAGACAACCAATTCTTACTAATAGTATTTAGAGCCTCTCCAATGACGGACCACAACAAACTCCGACCCACACTTAAAATCACTCCCATTAACAAGGACACACACGACACGGCACGAAAAGACGTTGACAGTGCACTACAGAAAACTCACTTCACTGCCTTCCTCCAAATTTGGCATCGCCAGCAAGTTATATAAAATCCAACTCTCCTCATAAAGATTTTTCACTACCCTTTTGATAATCTAAAGCTTCCTCCGCCTAGCACTTAATTACACCACTCACTCACCGCCACTGGCCACAAAACTCTCTGTAACAAACTCACCCCTAACACACCAACCCCTCTAAATTCTCTCTACCAATCCCCCCTCTTCTCTTACCCCTCCCTTACCTTCTCTCCGAAAACCGTCTCGTACGGGGGAGCGAGAGATTCCTCCCCCCTCCCACTCCACTTTTCCATTTGCTGCACGTACCAGCGTCATTCATCCTAACCGGGATGAGCTTAAATTCAGGCTCAGATAAACCATCACCAGCCAGAGACTACCTGATGTTGATATCGACAGTTTGCCCGGCTACTCTGAAACGGCAAAGGGGGTGGGGACGAAACCATGTGTGATATCAGATCGTACCATGCATAACGCAATGAAATAGGTGATTTTGAATTTCTAAATTTACTAGAAAAAAATTCCTTAAAACTAAACATTACCAGCAGTACGCGTGCGCTAGGCGCACAATGTTCTCCCCTGACATGGATGAAAGGAACCTTTACTTTTGATTAAAAACCTTTCGCGGGCCACAATAAATGGCACCGCGGTCCCCCAGTTGGACAACCCTACTCTGACACGTCTGTAGTCAGAATCCACTTCTGGTGGGTTCCTGATATCGAAAAATCGATTGACAGAAAAACGTGCCCATCAGTCTATGAACAACGCTACCGGCGAAACTATAAACAGAATTTTCTCCAAATTGATTATCCCCGATCGATCGAGCCCCTTTGAAATGGTTATTTAATATTTTGGGGGAACTTTACATGAAGCCTCAACATTTCCAAAATTTTCTAAAAAGAGGGTTTAATTTTTTTCTTTCACCTGTATCCTCAGATATAGCCACAGATGCATAAAGAAATGTTGTATGACGTAATTTGAAAATTACAAAAATTCAAAATTTGTACGGCCTCTTCCTACAACTACAATTATGAAGGTAGAAAATATTTTCTTAATGAAATCTCTTTATTAAAAATTAATATTTATACAAGGACATGTTCAATTTTTTAAGTTTTGAGAATTTTTTCATGAAATATACGCAATTTTTAATTTAAACAATCATTTTCTCCAAAGGGCTCCAATTTCAAAAAAAGTTTTCTCACGTATATAGCAAATAACGGTAAAGTACGTTGAACTGGGCTCATTTTCGGAGAACTCTCAGTTTTTTCGAAAATTTCAGAAAAAATGAAAATACAAAACACTCATATCCCGCGCTTCGTTTGACGCGCTGTCATTTCGCGAAATGGCGAAAACGGCGGTTTCAAATTATTAAAATTCTTCTGTTGACGGTCGTGATGATCGTGTGACGTAGATAATAGTCTTACGAAATGGAATAGATTTAAGCAAGTTTAACAGATTGAACTTAGAACTAAAAAATACGCTTCTTTTACTTTAAGAAGTTTTGATCGCTGATAATTGCATCCAAAAATTAGAACCTCATTTCGATGTAATGAAAGCAAGCTTGTGTGAAATTATTTTTGCTTTACTATATAATGTGCTGCCAATACTGAAACGGTTAAATTTATTCATGTTTGTTTCATTTGTAAAAGTAAGAAATGACTACTGCTCCTAATAATCGAAGATATGCACCATAGGTGCTTCGTTTAAATTGGACTTTAATCAAATTATAGCTGAGATGTTATTAGGCTAAAATGCAATGCATCAATATTACGTAACTGTTTCTATTAATGCGAGAAAGTTTGTGATGTTTTAGTACCTATAATTAATTAATTAATTTAAAGCACAAAACCACCGTCCTTTTTACCAAAACCTAGTCGTTTTTCAAAAAATTATACATGCCCAATTTTGTAGTTATGAAATGTTAACTTTTTGCAACTTTAGAAAATATAGAGTTTAATCAATTTTTCGGTATACCATGGCAATAAGATTTTTCAGTTGAAAATTTGATGTTTTCTGGCCCGTGATTACGAAGGCTTTCTCTTCTTACGAAGGAGGGCGAGGAAGGAAAAATTGGAGCCATTAAGAAAATTTTGAAAATGACTTAGGGGACCTCCGTAAAGTACCCGAAAAATTTAAAGAATGTTTTTCAAAATTGCACATCTTTGAGCCGGGCCAGATCAACCCCGGAAAATTAATTTTGGAAACAAATTCTACTAATCTATGGACTGACAGAGACAGGTACAGCCACAGAGACAGAGAGAGTCAGAGATAGATCGTCAGAGAACGGACTTTAAAAAACACTTTTTTGGTATCAGGGGACGCCAAAACGTGCATTTCCGTTGAAATATCGAAATCGATATTCCGCAACATTACATAACTTTTTCAATAACTTCTATATTACTCCGTATATACGTACGAATACGAGAAAGTATAAGCAATGTAACACGACGAAATTCGATGAGAAAATAAAGCCTGGTGCATTTTTCTCACAAATAATTGTGCATCTTTCAATTTTCTTCTAAAGAACCTACACAACGTGAACTTTGTTCTTTGTGTGTAATATGCTGCGAAGAGATAAGTTTTTGACAATTTATGAGAAACTATCGGCCCAAAACTGTGTGCTACTTCTGTAAATGGAATTACTACATTCAACAGATTTAAAACGACCACCATACGTTTGCAAATTATAGTATTTAAGTTGGTAATTACAACACAAATTATAATAAAATCTAACTCGGTAACGGTGCGTTTTAGGCCCTTAAAACCAAGTTTTCGTGACCCTATAGGCTCATGAATTTAGTGTCAACAGATGAAATCTATGGGGTCACGAGTTTTGTCGATTACTGTGGTCTAAGATAACTATGATTTCTTTAAAAATAAATTTTGCACTCTCAATCGCCTCCACATTAGTAGAACAGTACCTGCAAGAAACGCCCTGCGTGAACGCATTGCGGTAAACGGAGACTCTGCTTCAGCTGCGAGGAAACGTCAGCGATGCGGTGACTGTGACGGCTTACTCCGGTCTGTCCGTGGCAGCCCCGATAACGCAGGCTGGCTTTTCTAGCTGATAACACATACTGCAAAGCGAGCTCATATCTTGATGGAGATCCTGATAACGCAGATCAAGCATGGTGTGTTATCCACATGTCAAGCCGTTTTGACAGTATCGGTTTCATCTGAAGACAATAACATCTACATGAATGACAGTTTTCTTGACTCTGTAAGAATTTGAACGATCTACAACAGTCAGACAGAAGCAATTTCAACTCAGAAGCAGCTCTCGGAACTTTTCTTTGAGAGCCGTTTCTTAATATATCTTAATTATTTATTTTAAAAGTAATTGACATTTTACCGGATGCGCTGGCAAATGTAGTTGGATTGTTCTTCAAGCTTCGCAGTACAAGAAATGATAGATTTTTGTTCTGATCGCAAATTTTTTGCACCAGTGAAGCACGTCTGTAGCTGGGTCGAACGACGTCACAAACTACACTGCAACGGTGAGAATTCGGGTGTAAGTCCTTAACGCGCCGTCTTTGACGAATCAACTTCAGACGCCGCGGAATCGGAGAACGAAGGCGAAGAACGACAAAGACGGCAAAAACTTGCGGGAACAAGGGCAATCCTATTCCGTAGTTTGAATGTGCAGAGTCTAATTTCGTGCGTTTGTTCGAAGTTTGTTTCAGTGAAGAGACTGGTTCAGAACACAATATATACCTAAATAAAAAAATCATTCCGACTGAGTTCAACTAGAATCCAGCAGGAATGCATAGAAGGGAATTTAACCTTCCTCACTGACGGGCTATTCTTTGAGCATTACACTATCGTAGGGATAAAACTACGCATATCTTCTCAATCTTGGACTTCATTCATAGCACCTTTACATTTCTATTCAATCAAAGCTTCATATCACGCAAATTACTTCTTTCTGTTGTGCAAAGAGTTTTTTACTGAGTAGAAGTCATGACTGAAAGATAAAAGATCAACTTTACCCTAAGGGAAAATTGCTAGAAATTATAATTCTAAACTTCTCAATGTAACATTAATTTTTTAAAAAAAGTGTAAACAACGTGAGGGAACGAGGGCAATCCTTTTCCGTTGTTTGAATATGCATGGTCTAATTTCGTGTCATTGGACTATTTTTCATTTCGTACGTTTGTTCGTTTGTTGTAGTGAAGAGATGGGTTCAAGAACACAATACTGTACACGAAGAAATAAATAATCATTCCGGCTTAATTCAACTAGAATCCAGCATTGCTGCTGCCTCTGCACCGACTCTGACCGGTATGTCATAGGATTCGCGTCCTGCCGGAGGAGGATTTTCGACACTAGCTATTTAGCAAAATTTCTCCTCCAGACAGCCACTGAATTCAATCTAGTTATTTAACTAGATTGAATTCAGTGGCTTTCTGGGGGAGTACTTTAGCTGTCGATTTCTGATCTGATTAGTTTTCCGGGGTTTGTTCGATCAATATAAAGCGAATGCCGGAGCAATACCCTCACAAACGGGCCACGGACCAAGCGAGATCAGTCCTTCCACTTCATTGTTCTCTTACACTCACACTCACGCTTATACTTAGATTCAGGGCTTGATATAAAAAAATTTAGGCCCTGGAACGCGCCCCAAATTAATTATTAATGTAATAGAAATATTTATATATTTATAATATAATTTAATAATTATAACCCAAAAAATAATAGCAATTACTAACAGTGGTTGCACTGCTGGTATGTTAATATAAATAATAACATTAATAACAATAATAACAGTAATTATAATAATAATAATAATAATAATAATAATAATAATAATAAATTATGGTTTACAATGATATTTCATCGCTTTTGAACTAATAATTTTGTTGCATTTGTAGGAATGATACAGTTAAGTGGAAAATTATTTAATTTCATGTTAACGATAGTTGAACTAAAAATCGAAGATATTAAGTGTTTGTTCTCTGCTCTGTTTTCCTAATTTGTTCCTGAGGTACTGGAACACCGTTCCGTCGTGTTCTGCAAGAAATCAAGCCCTGCTTACACTTACATGCACTTCAATATCACCCATGTCGGAAGATTAATAGATTTTATCCCGGCTGAAACGGTGCCCCTCTGGGGGAGATATGTAGACACCTACGTTTCGTGGGAATAGTGCTAAATGTACGCTAAGAGATGACATAAACGCCATACTGCTCTATTTTTTTTTTCAAAAATTACAAAAATGTAATTTGTTTCCCTAGCCTCTCATTTTGTTGATATTTTCGTAAGCAACGTTTTCTTCACATTATTGCATTAAGAACTACATGTGCTTTAAATTATGTCGTATAAAGTTTCGCGAAAACTCAAAAGTTTTCTGTGAAAACGAGCTGAAAATTCCGCATTTTCACAAATGCTCCAACCTCATTTTTTTTTAAACAGCTCCAAATTTTTTCTTTAAGCTTTTCGTACGTACCAGTGCTAACAGTAGAATTTAAGACGACATAAATATAGGTTTGCTGTTTTCTTTTGTTTTTTCAAAAAATACACAAATGTAATTTTTTTAAACATCCTTCACGCCGTTGATATGCACATTTCCAGCAATTATTCTAACATTATTACATTTGTGAGTGGAAGTGTGGGTTGAGTTACAATGACTTCAAATGATGTTTATCGAAAACTCGAAAGATTCCAGCTAAACAGCTTTTTACAGTAACGCCTTTTACAGTAACGTTTTTTACAGTAACGCTTACACGCCATTTTCTTAAAAACGGCTCGAAATTTTTCAATAAAATCGCCGTATTGGACAATTGATTTATTGATTTTTTCGTGTTTCCGGGCGCGTCAACTGCTTTGGTCATTAGTCTCGCTAGTGTAGTGCATGTTTCCCCCCTCGGGAGATGGCATGGATGATCTTCCCCCGCTGGATGGCGAGATCCGGCGCCGACCTACCGTCGGCTAGTAGGGCTTCCCCCTAACCAGGACTCTCCCACCAACGGGGCACCGCCCCAGCTGGGACAAGCTCTTAAGTTCCCGACCAGTCTCCCGGAATATGTGGTAGTATAGTGCATGTTAGTGTGTGTGTGTAAGGGGAGAGGATAGGACAAGGAAGAGGAAGGAAAGATCGCGCGCGGTCCGTGGCCCGTTTGGTAGGGTACTGCTCCGGCATTCGCCTGGTGTAGATCGGAGTAACCACGGAAAACTACCGAACAGAGCAGCCGGCCGCTAGAAGTCTCCTCCAGACAGCGACTGAATTAGACCTAGCTGAAAAGCTAGTGTCGAAAATCCTGCCGCCGTCAAGACTCGAACATAGGACCTCCCGGTCAGAGGCGCTGCAGTGACATCAGTTGATACACTGAGCTACCGCTCCCGGTCCGTGTAGAACGAGGTTTTACTCTTCTTTAATATTATAAAAGTAACATTTCGAATTAACCATTAGGAAACTGAAAAATTGAGAAAATGTTGAAAATGTATTAAGGGTGGCGATAGATGGCAGCTGGCTAGAGGATGGGGCAAGACCGTAAAGCTAGCTCTTACCAAGGCAATTTGAAACATCTTCTACGAGAAAGTTTCTGCCATTCTGTAACACCACTAGTCTATTCTATTTTTGCCCACAGCCCTTGTTTTGCTTTGGAATTTAATTTTCCTGATAATTTTGAATTTTTGCAGAACCTTTGAGATATCTACAACTCTTTGTTCGCGACTCAGAATTCGCAAAATATTTAGGAGATTCAAAATTCACTGCGCCTTCACATACCTTATAAGTAGAGACCAAATTTTTGTGTAATTACATATTTTTTGTCTTTCTACTTACCGTTCGCAAATTTGTAAACTGGGCGAATCGGCCCCATCCTAACACAATATTCAATTTTTTCGTTACATATTTTTACATATTTTGTACTGTATTACATATTTTACATATGTTGGTATTTTCACAAAATATGTTATTATATTATGTTTTTCAATTTTATTATGTATTTTATGCATTAATTTTTTTATGAAAAGAAATATTTTTTAAAAAATCCGCATTTTTTCCGACATTATTACTGCCTGCTTGGCTCCTCCAGGTACCCAGTGTGAAGACGCATGATGTTCTCACAGTCCCGCGCGTCTGCTTCATTTATCTCAGGGATGGAAAGTGCGCGACAGGGACTGACCCGACTCTTTAGGTGTGATAAGTATCACTCACACCGCGATTCGTGATCTTTAACCTTAATTTTGGAGAAACGTTGGCGTTCGCCGACGTTTAACATTCAATGAGTGTTTCACTAGGCAGTGATGTTTGCTGCTGGTCGTAGATATCGCTAGTTTGTACGATGTCTTGTATTGCGTCTTGTCTGGCTCCAAAATTGCAGTCCTAAATAGCCATAGATAAAGCTTTTACTACCGATGTGAAAGTTGTATGGTGCAAAGTGTACATTAATTTATGCTCTCCAAATGATTTTTAAGACATTTGTATTATTTTTAAAATTTGTTTAGAACTGCTTTACAAATGAAATGTCGTATTACGTAAATGTGTTTTATTATAAGTTAATTTTAATATTACATATTATATAGATTTCACATATTTATTTCAAATTCTTACTGTTTTAATTACAAATTTATGTACATATTTTGACGTTTCATACTTCATATTTTTCCGGTCTCTACTTATAAGACGCAACTTCGTTCACGGATTCGTGTTGTAGTTTCTTGTGTTTTCGTGGGAATGAGGCAATTGCTTCACGTGGGGTACGATAAGAAATAAGAGCGGATAACTTGTATGGCTGGACCTTTTCGTGGTTTCTTCCAATCATAAAAGAGGATGAACAATAGCAGTCCTTTACACCAAGGACTACGATTGCAGCAGTCCATGACCAGCGCACAAACATTTCTTACTTTGACTTCTTGGCTGTTCGGGTGACGCCACGTAGAGGACTGAGAGGCCGACGTTTCGCCTGACCTGTCGCAGGCTTCCTCAGGGCAGTGACCCAGGGCATTGATGTCAGGCGAAACGTCGGCCTCTCAGCCCACTACCCGGCGTCACCCGGACAGCCAAGAAGTCATCGACTCGAGCCGCGGAAGCTTACGTGTACATTTCTTACTTTGCAGCCCATCTCACATAACCCAGAGAGAGACGGGCATTTTTGCAAGTACGTGGACGCAGGGCCGGATTTAGATTGATTGATTGATTTTTCGTATTTCCGGGCGCGTCAACTGCTTTGGTCATTAGTCCAGTTAATGTAGTGCATGTTTTTTTCTCGGGAGATGGCGGTGATCTTCATCCGCTGGAGGGCGAGATCCGGCGCCGACCTACCGTCGGCTAGTAGGGCTTCCCCCTAACCAGGACTCTCCCACCAGCGGGGCACCGCCCCAACCGGGACACGCTCTAAGCTCCTGACCGGTCTCCCAGAATATGTGGTAGTGTAGTGCATATTAGTGTACGTGTGTGTGTAAGGGGAGAGGATAGGACAAGGAAGAGGAAGGACAGATCGCGCGCTGTCCGTGACCCGTTTGGTAGGGTACTGCTCCGGCATTCGCCTGGTGTTGATCAGAGAATCCACGGAAAACTACCGAACAGAGCAGCCGGCCGGATTAATAGAGGTGGGGCCAGTGGGCACATATTTGGTGGGGGCCCCTATGGTAGAGGTGTATATTAAATATCACTGCGTATACCATTGGTACATTACAAAATTATAATTTTATTATGCTATTTTAATATATATTATTTTTTACATATATTAATCAACTTTACAGATGAGCTTTCCACGCTTCTCTCATCGCAAAATCGTTAATCAAGTCGTTCAATTTTAACATTCTTAAAATATCGCTATTGCTGCTCGAAAGCGAGAGATCCTTGAGGTGTTTGTGGGTCATTGTCGTTCGCAATCTGTTTTTCACTTATTTTAATTTTGAAAATGATCTTTCATCTGTGCAATTGGTGATCATCAGAACAAGATATATTCTCAAAATTGTCTCAACATTAGGAAATTACAACATTAGGAAACGCGTCCTGCACCTGTTTTTCAATTATCAATGTGCACATTAAATGTTCACGGCTTCAGTATTCGTCTTTTTCTGCTGCAAATTCTTTGCAAAATTCTGCGAATTGAAAAAACTCAACCCCAAGATTTTCGTCGACATCGTCATTGTAAATCTGATTTAACATTCTTGCTTGTTCCATCAGTTGATCTGACTCCAATTGCTCGAGTCTAGCCAGAAAATCAAAACGCGTAGAAACCAATTCATACGCATCAGTGATCCAACGACACTAAAAATTGGTCAAACACGGGATGGTAATTTTCAACGTAACCTTTTTTTAGACGGTGAAAAATCCACTTCTGGTGCGTGTCCGTAGTCCAATGGGATTAAGCAAACATTTCGGTGACGTTTCCTGGAGATCTCGTACTCTGAAGTCCCAGCTTTTTCCCTTCCTGATTCCTCATAGTGTGAAAAATTGTCGCGTAGTTTCTCGATGAAAACTTTGAGCGACCTAAGAGCAGCAACTGCGGTATTCAAATAGAGCTAGGAATTTAGGAGAAATTTGTTTGTTGCGTTTACTCTGTTCAATATGTCATTCTAAAATTCAGCATAGATGCCAATTTCTAATTTGCACATTTGATTATGAAAACGTTGACATTAGACTCGAGTTTTGGAATGATGCTCACTATCTTCAGATATCAACAGCAGTGTTCGTTTTATTTCGGAATACTATCTATGTTATTAATGTTTAACGATATAATGTTATTTCAAAGAATGCTAAAAAATCGAAAACTTGCTAAAAAATCGAAAACTTGCTAAAAAATTAATGAAGAAAACGACACAAATACATTTATAATTATTTGGTGTTTTATATTTTTAATGGTATCAAATAAATTTATAGTCTAAATATTATCTAAATATTCTAGAACCATATTTTTAAATGTTAACATCTTCAAGTAATTTAAAAATTTTAATTTATTAATATATTACTTTCTCGTTAAATTAAATTGAAATTATAATTATATGATTTACTATAATAATTTATTATTCATATGTGAAATACTATTATGTGACAAATAAAATGAAATAACGAAATAATTAATCAAACAAATTATAGTTTGATGTGATTCTGGAACTACTTCATACAGCCCTGAAATATCATCGTGTTTTCTCTTTTTAACCTATGTTCTATCTCCTTTGTTTTGCTCCGTCCTAAAGTAGAGAGGGACGCTGATATGAGTTAAGGAAGTTGATATTATGTAGAGTTTTAAAGGCTTGCCATCAGATATAAATTATTTGAACTTATATTTGACATTATATAAATATTGTGTAAGAATAAAATATTTCCTACTTTTGAAAGTAAAAAATATAATAAAAACGTTGCACAAAATGACGCAAAAACTATGAATTTCTTTCCATATTCAAAAAACTATCGTATGGTTTTTGTTAAAAGCCAAAATTTATTTCAATATATCAATTGTTGGGGGCCCGTGGGCTGCCACCCACTCTGCCCACCCTTAAATCCGGCCCTACGAGAACATGAGACCAAAGCTCGAATTTGGTTGCTATAATGTCTTGGGAAGATTAAGAATTCATTGTTTAGATGTTTACTTCACCGTTTTAATTTTAAGTGAATTCAAATTGGATTATTCGTCTGATTATTTCATTTTTCAATAGTGTTTAATTTTTGTAACGATGTAAAACTTGTGAAAATATTATCAAGAAACCAAAGAAAATAAGTATTTATACCAGCCTATCGTTTTGACCTAGGATCTTCCAGCTGATAACGTCGCTGATTATGAGTGACTTCAGAAGCGGATAACATTAAGATATTTCAAGCGCGTAGATTACAGTTCTACTGCAATGCTTAAAGAATATAAAATGCAATACATCGAGAAAGAGAACTTGCTTTTTGGTTTGTTTTTAATAAAATTGAAAAGAACTTTAGAAAATTGAATAATATTGAAGTTACTTATTTGTCGTATTTCCAAAATGTACATTTAACGAAATTCTAATAACTCTCCAATTACTATGTCAAGTGGCAGGGATGGATCCAGAAAGCATTTCAGAGGGGAGCACTGTCAGTTCGTCATCCATAATTATTTTTGAAATATTTTTTAGTTGTTAACTTGAAAAATGTACGAGTATATTCATAATAGGAATACTGTTTTGGATGTGATTAGATCTACATCTTACAATTATTTTGAATAAATTGGGTAAAATTACAAAAAAATACCGGCTTTGGGAGGAGGGAACAATATCCACTGCCCATCCCTCCGCGGCTATGTACAACCAATGCCCACGTTACCATAAGCTACCATTACGTTACCTTTACCTACCTTATCTTATACGATGCAGATATGTGAACTTTTGAAATGGTACACACACGAACCAACATTGATTAACGTAAAATGTCATTTAGAAATTTGACAAATATTTTATGACAAGATAGATACTTTATGAGATTTACAAGATAACGGCAAGATCGAAAACTAAAATGTTCATTCTCATACAAACTGATTTGCATTATTTACTTCATTTATTCTCGCAGGAAGAGTTAAGAGCAGAGAAAGAAGATTAGAAGAGTAAATTAAGATATTTAGTTCGTATTTGCCTTCGAGAATAGAATTCGGATACTTCTGAAAAGTATTCATTAAATTTCAACGTATTATCTACGTGTGACCATATTTACTTTTATGTTTGACCATATTTACGTGTGACCATATTTACTTATATTTATATTATTATATACGTACGTATATAATTGGAGTTATATTTTTAGAAAATTTCGAAAATATTGACGCTTCATGTAACATACCCCCCAAAACCAAAATAACCGTATACCCAAAACCAAAATAACCAAACATATCCTCGAATTCCTTCTGATCGTAAATGTAGCTTCGCTATGCGCACGTTTTGTTGAACTTTCCTTTTGCTTGTAGTGGTAGTAGAGCTTAGTGAGTTTCTATTTTGTTAACAATACAGGAAAATCAAATCTGTTCGTTCCTTTACCGTTAAAAATAAGTTTTCTATAATTCGACAACGAAAATATCTAGTTTTTGAAATGTTAATCTCTCGATTTTTTAAATTTATTATTATTATTATTATTATTATTATTATTATTACTATTTTTCATCGTTCAACTATTAATAGTCAAATTGCTGGGAAGGGATTCTGAAACTCAAGAAAGCGTGCGCAAATGATTTTCTCCCCCATACGTCACACACAGTTTTTGACTAAATAAATAAATCGATCGGATAATATCGATTTTGAAGAAAATCGTCTGAACGGTGTTGGCACCAGCGTTGACCATAGTCAAACGTTTGGGGTTAATCTTCCGATTTCAAGAACCTACGAATCTTGGATTCTGACTAGACTACGTGTTAGAGGAAGTGATTTACTGCATGTAGGAACAAGATTTATCAACTTTTTCGGTGCCAGGATCCGACAATAAGAGATTTTGTCGGATCACAGCTTTCGGCCGGTGATCTCTGTACAACTTACTTAACAAGGCGAGAAAGTAATAATTTATCTTTAATTTCTGAAAATGAATAATAATTCGAGAACATATGTGCTGTTGTAGTACCAATTCTATCTGATTATTTTACCTTGGAATAAATTTAAATTTTCCCTTGGACTGCTACATTGATTCACATTTTTACGTTAATCTACCCCCAGAAAATTGCACCGTACCTACCTCCAAACGGTAGATAACTTTTTTTGAATCGCTTTAATTTATTCAATATGCCCACAAAGTTTCTGCCATCTAGTACTTTAGTGGACAGTTTCTTTTATTGTTGAGAAAGTTTGCGGATCGGTAGTGTGGTAACGTCAGAATCTCGTGGTGCCAAGCCGACAATCCAGCTTTATTCATTTTTGGTTATTCCACATATGTGGTGCAGCACAAACATTTCTTTGCATTTTCTAGTAAAAAAGCAGAAAACTTACCTTGCACCCAAATAACCATTGACTCTCTTCAAAGTAATCGCGTTGAGCAGGTATGCAACTAGTACAGTGATTGTCACATTTTTGCAAGCGCTCCTGTAAGACCGAAGACTGAAGGGTGTTGAAGGTGGTCAGAGCGAGATACGTGTTATGTTTAACATGCCTTTTTTATTGTATTAATCAAAAGATGAAAGGTTCTTCTACATTCTGGTGGAGTTTGAGTCGATTTCCCATCTACTTTTCGAGTAATAAGACCGTTTGTCGTTTTAACATAGGCTTTTGTGGTGACCTGACAGAGCTGATCGGAAATCTTCGGAAGAGACAAAACGCCACCCTTTAAAGCTGATATTCATTTTAGGGAAAAGTACAAGAAGCTGGGTCAGAGTAACAGTAGTACTAGAAGAACGTTTCTTCCAGTTCTACATGCAGCTCTACCTGAATTCTTAAGTTTCGTTGAATGGCAAGGACAAGCTTTGCAGCAATTCGTCTCAAGGACTGGAACACGCGAACCATCCAAACAACAAAGTATTTCACACTTCTTTTGATTATTTGCCTTCTGTTTTCTCCAATTATTTCACGCACTTGCGACCTATTATATACAGTATTGAGAATGTTGGTTGACACGAATGCTAGTGACTCACCCATCACAGATTCTCTGGCCTTTAAAACGTTTGAATCTCTCCAAAAAATCTAACTAAGCCATCTTCAGCATTACCGTCTGTTCAGCACGTTGTGGGTTTTAGTAGCTCGAAACAAAACTTCAAGGAAATCCCTTGTTCTTTAGCTTCAGGAATTAGGAATTTGCAGAAGTACAGTATCACATTGCAACACAAACAGCAATAACTCTTAAGTAATAACCCTGCCTAAGACGACAGAATTTTGTAGAGTAGTAAATGGAAGACGCACCCAGAGGCATCTAGTGACGGAATCTTGAACTGCTTTTAGATTGAGTGGAATATTCGAATTCTGGGATATTTGGGGGTGGCGTCTCGTATTATGTGTACTGCCAAATACGTAACGTGGCGGAATGACAGACGCTTTGACGTTATCTCTCAATCAATAACCGTGTATTGAGGCAATCCATCCCATACACCTTTAAGTGTTCACATTTTGATGCATTTGCAATAGAAATTGATAATTTTGCTATGCAGAGAAAGGAATTTGATCTTCCTCACTGACGGGCAGTTCTTTGAACGTTCCACTATCCTAGAGATAAAACTATGCATATCTTTTCAAACTCTGGCTTCATGCATTGCACCTTTTCATTACTATTCAATGAAAATTTTCTGATGAAGCAAAGTGGTTCTTCTTTCTGTTGGGCAAATTGTTTTTCCATTAAGTAAAAGTCATGACTGAAAGGCAAAACAACAACCTTACCCTAAACCAAAATTGGAAATAATTACTATTCAAAACTTTTCCAAGGGGAAAAAGTGTAAATAAGAGCACAGCACTTTTCCTTTCAGCATCACAGTTTGTATATTTAGCTTCATAGATGAAGCACTTTGGAAGTTATTTGGTAGAATTCTTAATTTCATTTTATCGTTCACAAGATATAGAAGATTGTTTTACACTAACAAATCTTTGGTGGCTGATCACACACTTTGATGTTTCAATAATTCACACATGTTTCTTTGAAAGCTCTGACAAAAATTAAATGCATTGACTTGGTAAAAAAGGTTTGTACTCTTCTCCAAGATTAGACATAACATGAATATTATCCCTTATCTCAAATCTTAAGAAGTCTATTTTTTTATCATTTTCTATTGTTAAGTATTTATACATAACTAATGACTACAGGTCAGACTTTTAGGTGCAAACATTTGCTAATTTAGGTGCTAAAATAGGTGCCAAAAATATTAAAAATAGGTGTATTTTTAGATGGAAAAAAAAATTAGTGCATATTTAAGTACAAATATATTACATCGTTTTATACCATAACATGACAAATCCATATGAACTGTTGAGGGAAAACGGTTAAGTTACATACTAACTACACCTTTTAAAGAGGTTCACAGCATTAATGTTCTTGGTCATCAGGTTCAAATCATCACCGTTCTGTGTTGTTCCACTTTCTGAAGAGCAAATTCTTCTAAACTCTTCTTTGCTTCTGTGAAAATTCGCCACTGTTCAGCGGCCACCAGATGCCCCTCCTCTAGTACGCTATTAGATGCCCTAAGGGCTTCTACTTCTGCTACTTCTGATACTCAACGCAATACAATTCAACAACTCTATGCAGTGTGATGGAGAATTTGCTTCAAAGATGTCCTTGAGTTAACGATGGGGTAAATGCAATTGAGCCCTTAGTTAACACATTGGTTGAGAAAACATCAAATTTGAAATCAGAAGTGCACAAATGTTAGACGTGAAATAGCAATATAATAAATACATCAGAACTAAACGGAGTTTGTTTTAAAGCACCTTTGACATTGGCAAGATTTCCGATCAAAAAGATAGCTCTTTCGCAATACATGGTAATGAACAATGGATCTCCTTTGCTTTTCTTCACCTGATATAAAAAATAGAGGCAGGTTATTTTGGAGCAAAGAGTAGCAAGGTGCACAATTTGCACATTGTTTAATTTAACTGTAAACTATATATTATATCATGTAATATGTACATTCAAAATAGGTGTTTTTTGTGAGCAAAGATTGGGAAATAGGGACAGAAGGTCTATTTAGGTGCAGTGGGATGATGTAGATGCAAATTAGATGCACAGCAAGTTTCTGAAATGCTTTCTATTGGGTTATATAATATTTTAGAAAGAAAATATGAAAGCTCCCAATGCACTTTATCTGTAGGTGCATCACCTAAAAATCCAGTCCTTACTAATGACTTTCAAGCTTTTGAGCTATACATGGGCCACAAGAGAAATAGATCTTACCCAAAAAAGTTCATTTTCCAGATTGCAACTTTGCAACAATTGCTCAACACTCATCTTCTTTTCATTTAACGTACGTGGATGTGTCAATAACAATCCAAATTTGATTCTGTTACAACCCTTCATTAATTCTGGAAAAGTACTGCAACCACTCACACTCACAAAACCTCAGTCCAGTCGTAGGAAAGGCATACTCTTCTTGCGAACTTTCCACAGGAATAACTCCCCAGTCTAATCTTGCCAGTCCACCAATCAGGTATGTCATGGACAGTAAAAAAGAAAAGAAAAGAAAACCATTTTCAAACAAAACATGATAATGGCTTAAGTTAAACTTTGTTCAGGGAGTTATGCTCTACCAGAGGTACAATGAAAGCAATGAACTGCCAAAAGTAATAACAATATTTAATATCTCAATTACTGCTTCAACATTCATTGTGTAGATATTAGAATACCAAAACCTTCTACTTCACACAAGAGAGACATGCATGCAAAACTTGCAACTTCGCCATACATACAAACAAAATAAAATGTGCCTTTTGGACATAATATAAAAACAATTTTATGTCAATGCTAAAATAAAGACGAAGAAGTTTATTTTCAACTGTACACACAGATACACAGATATACAATGAATGGGAAGAAGCATGGCAAACAATCATAGGTATAACTACATCTGTAATCTTCAAGTCCCAAGAAAATTGGAGTCCATCGATGCACCAATGAGTTACTGGATGAATTTTCTTTTAACTGTTTTTCCTTTGCCTCCATTATTCCTGCAAATATTGTGAGAAACAAGAGATCATTAAAAATATGAACTTTCTTTACATAAATTCCAAAGCTCAATTTTTTTTACTACACACTCAACGATTTTGTTTCATTTCTTTACAAGTGCTTCGTACACTACAGGTCAACAATTTAACATTTATCTAACAATTAACGTCATATTAAATTTTAGCATTTACATTACATTTATGATTTATATCGGTTCACATCTGTTTCTCAATTTTTTTGAGTATCCACTACTTTGGGGTTGTCCATAAATTACATAACAAAAATGTGGAGAATTTTGTTTACACTAATTTTCATCATTCGAAAAGTCAAACTGAAGTGTACTCAGTAAGTATATATGGTGTATCGAAGGATTATCTCCCTCCCCCATTTAAAAATTTCACTTTCATGTAATTATTACTAGTAACAAAATTTGTGTTAATGTCATTATTTTTGCATAATCAAGTCACAAATATATATCGTGTAGCAAAGTTTCAAAATAAGTATGAATTTACTGTAAGTTAATTTTGTACTTGTGAAGTCTTTGTTTGTGTGATTGATTTGATTGATTGATACTTCTGGGCCCTTTAACTGCTGTGATCATTAGTCCTGTAGTTAAAGTTTAAGCCTGGGAGGAAACGGTGTTCTTGCCCTGCTAGATGGAGAGATCCAATGCTGACCTACATGTTGACTTGTGGAGGATTTCCCCTTCCAGGAATTTTCCCATGGGGTACCACCCCAGTCAGGACTAGCTCTAAGCTCCCAACAGGTCTCCCAACATGAGTGGTAGAGAAGTGCATGAAAGTATTTTTATGTAAGGGAAGAAAGATGAAGAAGAGAAGATCACATGCAGTTCTTAGCATTTTTTTAAGGGTACTTTCCCGGTATACATCTGATAGTGATTGGAGAAATCCTGAAAAATTACAAGTCAGAGCAGACGGCCTCTGGAATTCTTCTCTGGATAGTGACTGAATTCAATCTAGCTATATAGCTAGTATAAAAAATCTGCCACTAGTTGGTCTCAAACCTACCTGGTAAGAGTCACTGCACAGACAAAGGTAATGCTGGCTCTTGGCTAACTCAGTCGGTTTTGTTTGTTGTGATGAAATTAAGAGTTGTCAATGAGGTATGCATTCTATTGTCAGTTTACTTTATTTTATACTTTTGTTGTTTTTTGTACTTGTTTGTATGTAATTGTTATGATTAAATTTAAGTTTGTTTTTTTATTTTAAAACATAAAAATATAAGTTTTGTTATTTTACTTCAAATCATTAAAATAATCATCAAATCACTTCAATTTTTTTTGTGTGTTTTAAAAGTTGAAAAAATAAATACATAAATATATTTAAAAAATCAAAAACAGGTGGGCTTTTATGACCTGACCAAAATTTAATCAAACCCTCCCTCACACGTAATTTGAGATCCAAACCCCCCTAAATAACCCCCAGCAACCTCCACCCCATTTATAAAAACTAGAAGTAAATTATATTACTTTTAAAACAATTTGTATCAATTTTCTTTTGTATATCTTAAAATTAAATACTACTTATAATATATATATATGTATATATATATGTATATATATATGTATATATATATATGTGTATATATATATGTATATATATATATGTGTATATATATATATTAAAATTTATAATAATTAATGAACTTTAATACTTGATATATAAATTAGAATCTGAAACATTCTTTCACACGCATAAGTCTAAAACCTTAAACATTGACAATGACTCCCGAGGGTAAAAGTGAACTTTGCGTGGCCAACAGGTGCCAAACATGAAGTTAAATACAGAATTTTGAAAGGTCATAACAGTCTGATCTTTTGAATTTTCATCCAACTTCTAAAAAGACTCAATTGAAAATGTTTAACACATTTCTTTTATCCTGCAATAGAAAAAAAATGTTATTGGAAAAACTTAATGAAATATTTATATAAATAGTAAAATATTTATTTAAATGCAGATTTGTGCCCTAATTATCATCCAGGCAAATGCTCTGTTGGTAACATGTCATGTGGAAGTACAATCTTGAACAAGAAACAATCACACAAACGCACATGTGTGTAATTTTAGAGCACAATTTTAAACTCTTTATAAAATTACTTTATCGAAATACTTAAATAACAATAATATATGCTTGGGAGGGGAATGGTGAGAATTTGCTGAACAAGCTAGAACAAGCTAGCCATACCACTGCTAACAGCACACAGCTGATTTTCACCACCAGCTGTCACCACTGGTCAAATGTATATTAAATGATCTGAAAACTTTTGTTTCAATGAGTGGTAAAAATGTAAAGGACATACTTAAAAGAACCACAAAAATGATTGCTACCTTAACAATATTTGGATGTAAAATGTGAAAAATGATTAAGAAGGATTTCCACCACATTGCGAGTAGCACAGAGTTATTCTTGATAATCATGGTCTTAAATGGAAGTCATTTGAAAAGTATTTGATATTGAGGCTGCAGATAGTCTAAATTGCACAAAAAATATAATGATGATAGGATATCAAGAGATGTAGCTGATGTAAATCAAGTAAATTTACACAAGAAAAATTTACAATTAAATTGCTTATTTGGATGTGGAAAGATGAGAAGTAACACACAAGTGAGGTGGCATGTTTGCAGCTGATGTTTAGAAAAACATGGGGGGGGGGGATATGGAATGGTAGTATCATGGATACTATGGCACCTACAGGAATATGAAAACACTTTTTAAAATGGGAGCTAGAATGGCAGAATTGTGTTGTTGCATCACTTGTACATAAGCCATGCAAATGATACTTGAGTGGTAACATTTAAAATTTTCAGAATTTAAGAAATTAATTTTTATGTTACATACCCATTCTTTCTTCTCACTAACAGTTACAGATGATCACTTCCCATCCTGGAAGCTAGTCAGATATATTGTCGACATCAAGCACAAACTGAATGACTTGCTCCTGGTAAAAATTTCCTGCTAAGAATTCATTTGGTCCAACTTGTCCATCATCCTGAAAACAGATTTTTTGCTAAAAATCATAACATTTTTAAAAAAGGAAGAGAGCAGAATAATAATAATAATAATAATAATAATAATAATAATAATAATAATAATAATAATAATAATAATAATAATAATAATAATAAATATTATTAATATCATTATTTCATTACACAGCAGACATCTTATTTTTCTACAATCTAAATGAATCATTTCACTTTCAAGATTTGTGCCTAATAATAAGACCTAATCAACAAATGCAATCCATATACAATTACAGTCGTATTACATTTACATTACAGTACTAGTGCATGTACATTTACAATTTTGGTTTTGTTGCTGTGTGTATTAATTCTAACCTCCCAACTCTGGGTCCACACCACATACTTACCCACTCCAATAGTAGACAATATTGAATAATGTGGGAAAGAGCTGATCAGTTGGGTACACCTACATTAACAGGATACATTCTTGATGATGAACTGTTTATTTTAATTATGAATTCTCTGTTGAAGTTGAAACTTATTATGAATTCAATGAGGTATTTTGGGGTCCCCAACTGAAGCATTGTGTACACTAGGCTTGTACACCAAAGTTTAGTATGGCTGGTCTCTAGGAATTTGAGCTGTGAACAGTCTCTTATGGATCTTAGCAATTGGTGAGAGGTAGGATCCTTTTGTTTAAAACCATTTGGAATGTTGATATGGCTTTAGAGTATGTTAAAAGAGTTCAGGATCAAATTCTCAAAAATTTTGTGAAATGTAGAGTCAAAGCTTATTTGCCTACACTTTTTTGGGTGTAAGGAATCTTTACCAGGTTTATCTATTGGTAGGATTATTGCCTTCTTCTGCTTCATGAAATAGTATTGAAGTAGTGATGTAGCTGTGTAAATCACTCTTAATGTCACTTTTACATTTTTGTTTAACATTTTATGCTGAAATTGCCAATTCCATCTATCTCATAATAGTTTTTGATTTCCAGGTGATTTATTATAGCCGCTGTTGCTGATGGACCATGAATTTAGTAGATGGCACCATGTGGATATACTGGGATAAATGGTCCTTGATTCGGTTTTGTAAAGTTTCTTCTTTGGTTTTTTTGGGGATTTCCTTATTCCCCCCGTGGATCCGCGCCTGAGTTATCTTAGGATTTGATTAGGATACGTATTCTGAAAGGGATAGGTTTTGGTTTAGATTTGAGGGTTATTACTATGAATTCTTTTATTGCTTTAGTGAGATTATTTCTGCATTGGTTTCTTGGGATAGTTTGTTTAGGAGTGTATTTGTAGTTCTCACTCATCAGTTTGGTGAATTTTTCACAATTAGCAACTCCTTTCAAAAGATGTCAGCCATCTCGTGGCGCGGAGCGAGTCACCAAGGAGATCCGGGTTCGATTCCCGTCGAATCTCAAGTGAAATTTGTTCCAACAAAACGAGTTTGGCTGCTTCACAAGGGCTAGTCCAACCCCTGTGAAGTGTCCTAAACCCTACCCCTATCCCTATTCCTTCCCTATTCTGGCCGCTGGGTAGTGACGCAGGAGCGCGTGATGGGAGGCGCGTACGCGGAGATGCTACGCGGAGATATCTATTAAGGGTAGTTTATTAATAATTTAGTAATACAAATAATTGTTAACAATTGTTTTTCCGTTACACGTGGTCGGAGAAAAAGATATTAAATATAAAAAAGGAAAATAAATGAATAATGAAAATGTAACCGGATACGCATGGTTTCGGGCATGGAGTTGCTCAGCACGTGGTCCTGACAATACACTGGTTTTTCATTCACTTATTTTCGGGCCGTGGCCCTGGTCGGACTTGCAATGGACTGGTGTGCTTCAGCAATTCTATACTTTGGAGTTGGGCTGTAGGCGAACATGCTTGACCAGTTTATGTATTAGTAAGGTGTGTACCGTTTATATTACTTTGGCTTATATATACAGTATATATTTATTTATTTATTTATTTTTCTTCACGTATGTTGATTCATGTCAATTTTTGTGTGATTTCTAATGTTGTTGTTCAGAAAAGTTGTCTTTATTTCTTGTGATTGTTGTTTTTTGTGAGCCCTGATGAAGGAATTAAATATTCCGAAACGTTGGCAAACTAATGTATTTCATTAATTGACCGATCCCGTGATCCATATCCTACTATTCAGAAAGTGTTCATTATTTTCTGAATTATCTGTAATATCGTTTGAATCCAAGTAGTAAATAATGACATTTCATTATTTTCAAATATGTGTTGATATTCTTGAGTTTTTGTTTATTAATGATTGTCCACCTAATTAGCCAATCATTCATGTGATATATTTTTCTATTTTCCAGACAATTAACTGTTATTTCATTTTCTTTGTGCAGTTTATTATACAGAAATATTGCATTTCTAATATTGATATTACAAAAAGTATAAAAGATGAAGTTATAAGCCAACGTTACCACTTCTCAATCAAAGTATAAAATTTCATTTAAAAAATGCCAAATTATTTTGAATTTGAAATTTTAACATCAAAAGTCATCACAAAATTGGATTTTTTTGTTGTTGTTTTTTTTGTTGGAAAAGTTTTTGAATGGCAATCACGTTTAAAAAGAAGTCCTGCAGTTTTCTTAAAAGATCAACATACTTCTGAAAATAAAATAGTGCTTTTTAAATAATAAATCTTACCTCAGCAGTAATAACCAGAGACTGCAAATGGAATGTTTCATAATCCAATTTACTGTCCACATGCAAAATGAATGTGGCTGTTTTACAGCCTTGTTCCTGTCTACCAGATAGATGAAAGCTGAATTTTTTATCCTGTAAATAATACTAAGTATTTACAATTTATTCAATAAAAACCAACATTGCACAAAAACTGAAAGAGTAATTCAAAGTGAAATTGATTCTATACTATGTTGCAGCAAGATTAATATTTTCAATGATAAGAATTCGCAACCCGCTTTGTATTTCTCATATACATATGTATCACGGAGCAATACACATAGTAGATAGAAAGTTACGTAACGACGGGGAAAATTAACATTGAGATTTTAATGGAAAATACATGTTTGAAGGTCCTCTGTCTCCGAAAAAGTGTGTTTGAAGCAGCCACTAGATAAATCGGTTACTTTAAGGGCATGCACAGTGTGTTGTAAGTTCAAATTTTTGTATAACAATTATAAACGTTTTCCGAGGAAAAAATCGGTCATAAATGGAATTTTATGTCATATTACGACCTACTAGCAGTTTACAGCACACAAAATTGCCTCACCACATACGTCATAATTGCGGTAAAACCAATACCTTCTATTACTTTTAAAACTATTAGTACTAGAATTACTATTAGTAATAGAAGGTATTGGTAAAACCCACCTTTAAAATTGAAGATTGCTCTGGATTTGTATGAACTCGCAGTAACCGCACAGTTTTTATTTTCCCTTAATTAGACAGAAAATGTATCCATTAACTTCAAAACTATTATTTTATCACGTTAATATTAATGGAACACTTTGTGGTGTTCTTGAAAGACCATGAAGGAACAGAATCAGGTGGATTAAAAGTTGGAGTTGATGTACCAGCTATATTACAGTATTTTTGTCATTTGTCACAATTCTTTCGGATATCTCAATTTTATTTTAAACTAGCTGACCCGGCGAACATCGTACCGCCATATACATTTTGTTCGTGAATATTTTCGAAAACCCTGAAAGACGTGTTTTACTATTTATACCCGCCTCGGCTTCACACGCAGGGGGGGTAAGGAAATATAACACTTCCAGAAAATTTAAATCAGTCGGATTATCAATAATTCCGTATATAGACATGCTTGATGCTTTTTTGGCACTTTTTCAAGCAATCCGTGCGAAAAATTTGAAGAAAAAATGTGGAGACGTTTTTGGGAAATTGGTGTTTGAGCATTTCTGAAAATGCAGAAATTTGAGCTCGTTTTCGCAGAAAACGTGAGAGTTTTCGAGAAATTTTATATGAATTTATTTAAAGCACATGTAATCATGAATATAATAATGTGAACAAATTACCACTAATTAACGATATGAGAAACAAGTAAAAAAATACATTTTTGTAACTATTCCAAAATCCGAAGAATAGAGCAATATGGCGTTTATGTCATCTTATAGAACACATTTAGCATCATCCCTACCAAAAGTTTAAAGAAAAAATCTGGAGCCGTTTTCGAGAAATTCTTGTTTTGGTTATTTTTTAATATTGCACACAGTGCACGCAATATTACGCGAAAACTACTACAATTTTCCAAAATATGTTGATGACCTTAATGAAAGAACTAACTAGGAAGATAAAAAATTACTTGAAGGAAAAATCTCTCTCTTCGTTTTGTAGTTGTAGGAATTCAAACTGAAATTTTCCAAAGTTCAGAGTTAACCCTGAAAATCGGACCTATACCACCTTTCTAAGTATATTTTACTCTATTCTTATAAGAAATTTAATGAAAAAAATGTTGGAGTGAATTTTGAGAAAATTTTGAAAAAGTCCTGGGGCTTCGTGAATAGTAGCCCCAAATTTTAAAGAATGATTTTCAAAATCTCAAAGCTTCTACTTCAGCCAGATAAACAGGGGATTCTTCAATCTGGAAAAAATTCCTCCGTATTGTTTAGGTGCTAGCGATGTTCACGGAAGGACGGACGGACAGACAAACAGACGTTTTGGCGTCAATTGACTTTTTGGTATCAAGGACCCACAAAACAGGGATTCTGGGTACCCTACGTGTTAGAGGATTTTTTTATTAATTTAGCAACAGGATTTATTCACTTTTTCGTGGGTCAGGCTGACAGAGGGACAGGCGGGCAGGCAGACAGACGAACAGTCGGACAGATTGACAGAGAGATGGACGGACAGAGAGACAGACGGACCAAGGAATAGACTTAATAGCTTAGAAATCCATCATTGACTCCTCCATTGACAGGGAGATGGACGGACAGAGAGACAGACGGACCAAGGAATAGACTCAATAGCTAAGAAATCCATCTAAAACGTCTGCGTTGTGTTAGGGCAATTTGCAGATAACTTTATGCAATTAAAATCAAAACATAAAGTTACATGCAGAGTAAATATTTTTAATCAGTGCTCTACAACGGTTTCTATGCTATTGTAGTCTGTACGAACTATTAAAAAGGAACACAATATTTATTTTAGTAATTATTTAACGATGAGTTACCATTTGTACTGAATAATTCTAAATAAGCCTCTAACAAGTTTTCCACTACAGCTTCTAGACAAATAACCCTATGTTGATAAGATATTTGTTCTAATTTTTCTTGATTCATTGAGCAAAAGCAATGCTGACTTCTTGTTTTGTGTCTGGGCATAATAATTTCTTCAATATGAGCACGTTTTATTGATATCTCTGTTTTGCTACCAGCAGGTATAGAAGGGACGGTGGAATACAATGAAATTAAATCTCCACGTAGATTACTCAATAGAGAATCAATAATAAATTACGCCAAATCATAGTACCCACATAGCACACCAATCAACTGCTCGTAAAAAATATAGCAAGCCATATTTCACCAATTGAACTGAATCTTATGGAGTTAAAGAAAATGAAATAACTGTTAATATTCATTTGGGGGATAAAGGGCCTATTCTATTAGAGCCCTCTTTCATCAGAACTTTTCAATTATCAGTAGTTCAATTATCTTTAAAGAGTCTAATTTTCAAATCACGCTTGTAGGTACTTTTATTTTTAATTCATCTACTATGTAGAGTAAAATGGAGGGAATGAGAGTTCGAGAGCTCAAGAAAACGTGTGCAAATTATTCTTCTCCTCCATATATCACATGTAGTTTTTTGATAAATAAATATTGAAATAAAGAAATAGAAAGTAACAAAAATGTTTGTAGGCATAGAGACAATCTCTTCTCTATGCTGTAAAGGTAATTCTTCCTCTTCACTCATTCTACTTACGAGTCAAAAAATCTTTCTTTATGGATGAGGATAGAAAACATTTGTGAGTACTTACATCCACCAACATCCTCGCGTAACATGCTCCTCCGTCAGGATCAGTCACTACAAATTCGCAATTAGTGGGGCCCGTATACTCTTCCTAGAAAGCAAAAAACCAAATAACAAATTATGCGTGCGATTATTAACATGCGTTCAGAATTATACATTTGTAAAAATATTGATGGCACTGTGTACAAACTAATAAGAGATCTGTTTTCAAGTTCTTAAAATAGGAAAAAAATTCGCAGCTGTGATAATGTGATGCGAATATCAAATTCTAATAATGCGAAGTGCATTTAAAAACGAAAATCTATAAGTCGGAAAGTAAAAAGTTTTTTTGAGCGTTTCCGAAATATACAATTTGAAGCTCATTTTCACCCAAAACTTTTGAGCTTTTGAAAAACTACATAAGAAATTATTTGAAGCAATTGAACTCGATAAATACGACAATGTAAAAGAAATACTCATTGTGTAAATACTGACGTGAGATGTATTTAAAAAGATACATTTGAAAAAACGATTTTGTGAATTCTGCGGTAACTTAGTACTAAATAGACAGATGTCCGGAAACTCCCGTTAAAAAAAAAAACAACTAAATTCCGTGTTGAATTTCATGAAGAATGGTAGATCCAGAAATGCGGACGAAGTGAGTGAGGAAAACATTGTTTGCCGCACACTACAGTACTTTAAGATTTAACAAGAGCTTTGTGTGTACTACTATCATTTAATGAATTAACTCTACTGAAAATGAATTTTGGTTCTAAATTAAAACCGTAAGTGGCGTGACAATGAACGCTGAATACGAACCAAGCCTAACAAAACTGCTGAAATGTTCGAATTATTTTTTTGCATATCTTCAGGGTGAAGAAATGACTTTTGCTTTAGCTAGCTTCAAACGAGAAACTATAGTCCCCTGCAGTTTCTATCCTTCATTTCATGGCACATGCCAATAGTGTGTAGGAGCTAAAATGTTATGTTCATTAAAATATTGTGTGTGTTGATTATTTCTGGGCGCGCAGCTCATATTGAGGCTTTTGCGAGTTCATTTTGAGAAGCTCCAGCTAAAGGTAGTCTGCTCACATAACCCAATAAATGACTGAATTACAGTGTAGCTTTTCATTCACGTGGATGTGAATGAAATTAGATTGAAGATTGCCTTCTAACAAAATAAATATGTTTGAGGGAACAGTGAGTATTTAATAAGCTTTCTTAAAACAACCTAGCAAATTATTCTCGATTTAGTGATGATCCTGAGGGCTGATATCATGCACTTTGTTTCCGCAAGCAATGCATTTCGATAGTAGCTGTTTTTGCAGAACAGCAACATCGAAGTCGCGACAAATGTCCTCGAGCATATATAGAGTTTTCACAGATGAATGTGTATTCTGGTCTTCGTTTTCCTGTTCTGTTGTCTAGGCGAACGCACGACTGTGCTCCGAAACAGAGACAAAATTCGTGAAACCATTTCATTCAGAAATTGAGACGGTTTGGGAAAATTTCTGTTCGTCTGGCTGTTTCTCTTCCGTTGCAGGTAGCAGCTACGTACATTAAATGTGTGTAGGTTTTTTAAGCGAACAGAGAAGTATTGTCAAGTTCAAATGTCTATCTCCGCCGAGATATAACGCAACCGAGCACAAGACTAACGCACGGTGACATAGTGCGACAGCGGCCGGCAATGACACGGTTATAATGTGCTAGAGTGCGTCTCATGAAAACGAGTTTTTTTAATTTTCATTTTATTTTACGTCAAAAAATAGTTAAAACTGCGTATGACTTGCTGTGAGGAGAAGTGAATTCTGTGCACATTTTCAAAATTCTTTGATACCTACACTAAGTCATATAATACTTGAATTTTGAATGAAAAAAAGCTCCCATGTAATAAAATCTATTTTCAAGGATAAATAAGCAATACATTTTGAGCTCTTATCCACGCTGTCCTTCGGAATAATACTTCCTGCCGCGACATGGAAACGATAATGTGAATAACTGTATTTCCTATTGAATTCTAGAAGACGTGCACAGATAATGAAGTTACATTTATGTCCAGAAGCAAAACAAGGGTCATCTCAGCATTTGCTCAATGGATCAGGGAAACTGGACGAAAAACCTGATCGAGATGGGGGACATTGACCCAGAAGCTGTGATACAATACTTGATACATATTGTTTAGAATTATACAGTCCAATTGTAAATAATACATTAAAAATCACATTAATGTTACTTTCCTTGTGATGCTCAGTATAGTCTCTAATTGTATAGAAACAGTTATGCAGCAGGAACAATTTCACTTTGGATTTAAACTTTTCTATCGAATTTAATCGTTTAATGTCATCTGGCAAAGTGTTGAAAAATAATGTACATGTATTGTACATGCATGTTTTGTAATGAGCTGTCGATACTGTCACCTGATGAATATGATTTCTACCTCGAGTGTTATAGTAATAGACATCTGCCTTTTATGAAAATATATTCTCGCCCTTAAGTCATTTTTGACAAAAGCCACTGATTCGTAAATCAACAGACAAGGTAATGGTAAAATTACTAGTTTAATGAAGAGAGGCTTACAAGAATCACGTGGGTGAGATTTGGTTATTATTCGTACAATTCGTTTTTGTAATCTAAAAGTCTGGGAGCTATAAGATGTATTTCTCCAGAATATTATGCCATATCTCAGGGAATGAACATTCGCGAAATATACACAACGAGCAGTATGAAGGCTGACTGAATTTGCAAGAATTCTGAACGCGTAGCATAATGAACTTAATTTTGTGTTCAGTTCATTTAAATGGACTTTCCATTTAAGATTTGCTGAATTGAGAGACCTTAAAAAATTTGTTGCCTTAACATCAGTCAATGGTACACCGTTCATTTTCGGTGGAGCACAGAATTGTTTATTTGAAATGGAAAACTGCATTAAAACCGTTTTCTTTTCGTTTACTATTAATTTATTTCGGAACCAATTTGAAACATTTGATATTGTACTATTTACGGTTTCTTTATTGCAAAGAATGTTCGTATCATTCGCAAAGAAAACTGTTCTTCGGTTTCGAATCGTCGAGGGCATATCGTTTACGTACAGTAGGAACAGAATAGGGCCTAAAATCGGTCCTTGAGGAACTCCACGTGCAATAGGCAAAGAGTCAGAAAGGTGCGTACATAATGTTCCATCATTCCAGTAAGGTATTTCCACTCTCTTAGATCGTTGTTCAAGGTACGAACATAACCAATCTAGAGCAATACCACGGATTCCATATGAAGGTAATTCTGAAAGTAAAATGTCATGATCAATGACGTCAAAAGCTTTTGAGAGATCTAAAAATAATCCAATAGGTGCTTCGTTTTAATCCAATGATGAGGCGATATCTTTAAGAAAAGAAAATATGGCTGTTTCCGTTGATTTTGATTTTGTAAATCCATGTTGGCAATCTGAAATCGCGTCGTGTTTACTGAGAAAGGTTTCCATTCGTACATAAAAAAAGTCTCTCTAATATTTTTGAAAAAACTGATAGGAGAGAAATGGGCCGATAATTTTGAATTTTTTACATTATTTTTTAGTTTTTTATTATTATGACGTCAGGCTTATGGCGAGGGGCACAGCCCGTTAAAGAACACAAATAGACATTCCAATTCCGCGCGCGGCAGGAAGGACCTCTGTAGTGTGGGCCATGGTGGAAATATATACATGGGTGAGTTCTTCCGGCGCACCGATTTTTGCTCGTTCTGCGCACCACAGTTTGCGTCACGAACCACGTAACCACAACAGGGGCACTTCTTTTGAAAAGCCAGTACAGACGCTGGCCGCCATGTTGCTTGGAGAGCAAGTAGTGTTGAGAAACATTTGGAAAGTGGTACAAAATGGCAATTTTCAACAGTAACCAACCAAAATAACGCGATGAAGGTATATAAGATGCAATATTTAAAAGAAATGCTTCATAAATCTGTTTCAATGTCTTGTGACGGTGTGATAATTTTGGTATCTGGCTGCAGTTAAAATTCTCGCTAATATTGTGACGCAAACTGGTGTCTGAAACTCATTGGCTGAAGTCGGATACCATGCGCAAGAGCCGAGCTCCCTCCCCCCTGATGTGGGCAGAAATAGCCCTGCACGGATCTCGATTTTGGAGAAAGAGTTGGAGTCGGAAGCTAGAAGCGAGGGTTGGACAGGAACGAATTCGGCGAGAGACATTGCAGCGACGCGGTCTTGCTTACAATATTTGTTCGCTGGTGGACGTGCAGGAAGAGGAGCCGCCGCCGAGCAGCCGCGACATGTGAACGAATACAAAGCAGCATAAGATTCTAAGATCTGCTGCACTGCTTGATGCGATCGTGATCATGCGACATCTTGCGGCAGGACTGAGAATGACTCAAAAAGTCGGGCCGAATTCCATCTTGGAGATACTACCCTCAGCCGCCCGAAAAACCTAAGTATAGCATAGCGTGAGTACGTTGTGTCTGTTCAACTGATTTTCGTCAGAAACGCAATGGCTAATGTGAAAATCGATTCCATTTCAGGAAACTCTGTGCCAAGACAAATTGATGCCGTTCCAATGATAATTATCATTGGAATTGAAAACTATGTCGTGGCAAAGTGATGCCGTTCGGATGATAATTATCATTGGAATTGTTCAAGAAATATATTTTTTTGTAAATTGTGTGGAACTTTCTCTTGCAGTCGCTCAAGATGCAGCGACAAGTGAAAACAGGCATCGCGAAGTGCTAGGAAAAGGTGCACCGTTAGCAAGATTACAAAAGTAATTTATAAACGCATGTGTAGGAGCTTTAAGCCAATTTCTACTTTATACGTGGGAAAGCAAGAGCTCGTACACCTATTTTCACTGTAACCAGTGCCGTGTTAACGCACGGGCCCGAAGGGCCTGGGCCCTGGGCCCCCAATGTTCAAGGTGCCCCAATAGATCTTAAAAATATTTAGTACTAATTTTTTCAAAAAACGAAATAAGAAAGGTATTAAAGTGATGTGTGATTAAACTATACGCAAAAAATTGGCATAACGGAGTGAAGTGTCGCGCATCATTGGATAATATTTATAAAATGGAATGTTGCTGGTTGACGCGTTTCAGTTTTGTATTGTAGTACAATTCAATAAAAAAATTAAATCAATTTAATTTGTAGTCTTTTTCAATGTAATTAAAAACTGTTATTCTTACTTCCTTCCTTGTACATATAAGTTTACATTTTTTGTTCGCATAATGTTAAATTAAAACACTAAGAAATTCTTTCAAAATATTTTTAAAAAAATACAAAATACAGGGTAAATTGATACGATTTTCTTGATATTTTAGCAACAAAATTGAGAGGGGGATTGATGATGGTAAGAATAGGGGGCCCTCAAATTAATCTAGGCCCAAGGGCCCTCATTGCTGTTAAATGGTCCTGACTATAACATCATAGGCAGAACAGGCGGTACGAAACATAAGAGAAAACATATCCAGTAGCGTAGCTAGGGGGGACAGGAGGGCTATGCGCCCCAGGAGACACCATTCTAGGGGTGACACCAATTAAAATATTTTATAATTGGATTTATATAATTTAAATCATTTACTTAAAAATTATATATACTAAGAGTTTTGTTAGGTTTAGTAATTTAAAAATTTTATTGGAATTATATAATTTTTATGGTTTAGTTAAAAATTATTTATATTAATTTAATAAGTATACAATTAATTCATAAATACTAAGAAAGTAAAGAAAAAATGTAAACTAAATTGCGAAACAATAAGCGGTAAGCACCTATTTTTCAATGTTCAAAGAGTCTGGATATCAACGATATTTTTATATTTAATTTGTGTGTGTGTGTGTGGGGGGGGGGGAGATTTTGGGGTGACACCATCTGAAGCTACGCACTAATCATAACGCGTGTAAAAGCGAAAAGTTCATTACAATCGCGTGCGTAAGAGCGGGCACTGCTGTAGCGGCATTAAGATCATGGAAGTATCGTGGAAGGAAAAGTCCACGATTTCGCGTGGAAGAAACCTCACCGCGACCGTACCATCCAAAGAGGTGGTTAGGAGGAGAGACCTCTGTTAGAGACTATGGTGTTTATCTGTAATGTTTAAAGAACGGATAAGAAGTCCTTACCCATCATTTACGGGAGATTTATTTAATTTGACGTGTGATGTACAGGGTATAACTGCAACAATTGTGTTTTCTACTTTTCTCTTTTATCAATTAAATGTTTTGTTAAGGTGACAAATCGTCCTCCTTTAGGGAGGATAGTTCTTCTTTCGTAGGTTCTGTCCTTCCTCGAAAACTGTTCTCCCACCTGTCCTTCTTTTCGGTATTTTAAAACTAATCTGTTAATCTCTGTATTCAGAGATGCCGCGTCTAACTGTAACGCGTCTTGTGACGATTCAGTTCGGAAAGACTTGATTAGTGCTGCCAGATCGGAGGAATTCTCGTCGTTTACAATAGTTTCAGATTCAGTATTTCAGATTTTTGGACAGGTTGGAAATCAAGATTGAATGCTGATACTGTAACTGCAGCACTTCCCGTAAAATTCCACACGAAGGTTATTTCTTGATCCGAAATCTTCAATATATTAGAAAATTATATATTGACAAAAATATTCATTCAATGAAAAAATACTCGTTTAATTAAATAATTAAAAGGGATGTAAGAATAATTACCGCATTTTTGTTTGAATTAAAATGTTTCATTTATTCACATTGTACTTTTTTCTTAAATGTTTTCATCTTTCATTTCATTGTAAAACAATTGGTCACCTTAGTTTTGTTTGTTTACCCACCAGCTTTCTTTGTGTGAGAGTATGGCCTCTGTCTTTACTCCCGCCCTACCTCCTAAGGAATAAATTTGTTCCCTTAGGAGCGTACTTGCATATGGTGCGAATAGCCAACTCCACGCACCCACGCCACATCTACAACGTCGTATTCCATACTCTTTTGTGCTGTTTATTATACATCAAATACCAACATGTGTGGTACCTGACGAATTTGTCTTTTTAAGACTTTTCTGATCGTGCAAAAATAAGCATGGTGTTCCATTTAAAAATGAAGATAGTCCGATATCTTTAAATTAAAAAAGCTATCAAAAATATCTTCACTACAACTGATGAGCCCCTATGACCTGAACCGTTGGGTAAAATTTAATCTTAATATCTTAAACCGTTTAGAAAATATTCAAGGTGAACGTTTTTATTGACCAACCCTTTGTGTACATATATAAGTATATACAGGTTTTTAACTTTGACTTGTTCGTTCACATACTTCTTTTACGAAGCTTATTAGTAAAAACCCGTAGTAATACATCAAATGAAGTCGGTGACAATACCATTACGTGAATATTCCTCATACTTCTTCGCAATCGCATCTGGAAATATGCGTAAAACATTTCAGTCATCGAATTGAACTGAACTTCGTTTATACTCCGATTGAAATGGTGTCATTACTAGGTCATGAGCTGTAACGAGATGTGGACAACCAATCGGCCACTTTAATACCAAAAATTTACGTCGTAACAAAGTTCCCGATTGGATGGCAGGATCCCCCTTTCTCTTCAGCTCGTGACAATGAAGAGCCACTCTGTTTAAATCGGAATATATTGTTTCTATCAGCTTATCTCAGCACTCAATCGAATAGGAAATCTTTGTCACTGTAATACTTTCGTCGCGCGGGAATATGCTGTGTGCTATCTCACACGTTGCACCGAGTTCTCCAGTCATTTAACCCGGGAGTGCCCGCAATAGGTAGACTCTCGTCAGAGCCCATAATATATCTCAGATCTAGCTGCAACTTTTGTAAATGCGAAAGAACTGAAGAACCATTTAGTGAAATACATATATTATTCAGTTTGTACATGTCCCTCAATGCAGTTATTAATGAATCTTACACCGCAGAATTCTTGTCTAAATAGTTATGTTGAGAAAGGTAAAAATTGACAAAGTACACGAAAAAAATCATTAAACATCATATTATCCTATTAAATAATATTAAATACAATTTTATCAAATTATTTTGGCATGTCCTAAATAAATATATATTTTAAATTTTGACACAAATATTTAGAAAGTCTTTATCTTTTTTCTACTTCGCAAGGTTCCCATTTTTTCATTTTCCTACAGACGTCTCTTGCACATATTTCTCTTTGGTAAGAAATTGTGACAGTCGATTGCAGATACGGCAAATTATTAAATTTTCTTCGTAGGCACTTATTAGACACGGTTGAAAGAATGCCATGATACGTACCGCTCAGGCCAGGAGCTCACAACGCATTGACGCTATTGCACCCGACGTATATGACAGATATCGCGCAGATTAAACATGCTCACGGGAAGTGATTCAGCGAAAGAATAAAAATAAAAGGCAAGGCGGTCTCAGAAAAGTACAATGAAGGAATACATGAAACTTCAGACGACTAATGCAGTGCAATAATTCAGGAACTTCAAATTGCCGTGGTTTGGATCTCACAGATCTATTGCGCGCACTCCCGGGTTAAGTTGGAACCTTGGAAGTACCTAATAACGACTGTTTTGGTGGTCGGTCGAGGCGTATGACTGGGCTAGGAAGAAGCTATAAAATAAATGTTTTTCCGTGTCCTTGAGATTAACGTAAGTCATTGCCTGAGATTCTACGGTGTATTTATTCACCGGATAAGTGAGTTAAATTTAGCGAGAGCTCCAACATCGTAAAATCCCAGTAGTGGCATTAACATCGTTAAAAAAAATACGCACGAATCATTATCACATTGCATTGTAATTTATTTGTACGTCATTTTCTGACTACAGTTGATCATCTTTAGACACATTTCAAATGTGTTTAAAATGTTTCAAGAACTTTTATTAAAACGAAGTACGCTAGTCACAAGCTGTTTCACATGCAATTAATTTTAAATCCTATAATTGCATCTATCATTCACCTAGAAATAATTGAATATTTTACACAATTTTGTTCAATATTGAAATAAATTAATCGAATTAACTATTTAATTTTTATTTACATACTAAAAAAATAAAATACGAACAAATACTAACATTAAAATATGATAACATATGACTTCATTATAATAGCCACTGAACTAAGAAGAGAAGAAAAAAAACCTATATAGTCCAGTTTTTTTATGTCCAAAAGCCTCGCCTCCGAGAAAGCAAAAATGCCCTTCAGTACAAAACATTTCCCTTTCAGATGTCGACACAACCTTCCTTCCTTTCAATTTGCAGTGTGAGCGTTGGGAAAGGTCTTTAGAAAAGTGAGGTTGAAACTCGCTTCAAACAGTAAATTTCAGTACTGTATATTCCTTAGATTTTTCCTCACAATTACTCTGCTTTGTTATTAAAAATACATTTCCCAATTACTCAGTTCAGTCTATAGACGGATTTTAAGTTCTAATATTCTAGCTTTTATTATGTGAAAACTATTGGGTTTAGGTCGTATGTTGTTCAATTTTTTTATGTGTATTTCATCAGAGATCAACATATTGCAAGCTTTTACGAATGTATAGGAAAATGAGAGAAACGTATACGTGAATAAAAAACATGAGAGGAACGTGATCGTATATAGGAATATGGAAAGAGAAAGAGAGAGAGACAGACAGACAGACAGAGATATATAGATAGAGAGAGCGAGAGAGACAGAGAAAAGATTTCTTTACATTCCAAGACCAAAGACGTTGTTTGTTCTATAACGCTACACTTGTATTATTTCATGGCTGCCTTGCTTTCACATGACGTCAGATGTGTCATTAAGCACTAAGTATAAGAATTCAATCGGTAAGCAAAGTATGAGAATAGGTGTAATATTAAAATCAAATATTTGCATATGTCAGACAAAACTGAATCCCTTTCATTATTTTTACTTTATCCCTACAAAGTTAAGAGAAAGTGATGTATTGTTGTGCGACAAAATTGCGAATTTTCGACAGAAAAGCTCCTAGTACAGGGCGCTGGTAACGAAAAAGTGGATAAATCCAGTTGTTAAATTTAGAAAAAATCCTCTAACTCATGGTGTAGCCAGAATCCATGTTTTGTGGGTCCTTCATAGCGAAAAATCCAACGACGGCAAAACGTCTGCCTGTCCGTCCATCTGTGAACAACACTAGCGGATAAACCGTTCAGCCAATTTTCTTCAAAATCGATATTCCCCAATCGATGTGGCTGATGCCGCGGACCCTAATTTGAAACCGATATTTTAATTTTGGCGGGTACTTTACATTAAGACCTTGGGACATTTTCCAAATTTTCAAAAAAATGACGCCATCGTTTTTGATTAAATTTTGTTGTTGGATAGTGTAAACGACGTTTAAAAGAACTGTGCAAGTCTCATGTTCGTTAAAAACCTTGATTTTTCGAAAATTGCAAAAATTTCAAAACTTTTTCGTTTTCCTACAGCTAAAATATTAAAGATATAGATTTTTTCCCTTAAGGAAATCTGTTTCTTAGAGATAGAGATTGAAATAAGGTCATGTACAATATTTCGAAAATTTGAGTATTTTCCACGTAATTCTGCGTGAAAATACGGTGGAGAAAATACGTGCTGTTTGAGCTTAATTTTTCTCCGAGTTCCTGGTACCACAGACACCTCTTACTTGACTAGAGACTGCATAGATCAGCCATAGCTATCAGCCATTTATTTCCATTTGTGCGAGCATCTTAATTAGAAATATATAATTTCTTTATATTTTAATATAATGATCGATTTTTCGTTAGTGAGTAAGGACATGACATCGTATTACTACTACTGTAATGGGTTCTCCTAATCACGACGCCCCCCACGTTGGTGCGCCAATGCAACGTATCCTTAATCACGACGCCCCCACGTTGGGCGTCCAATGCAATGGGTGCTGTGTTCTCTCTCGTCACGTGCACTATCTTTGCCCTGCCTAGCTCTAACTTGCAATTGGGTGCCACAATACCTTCGCTTATCGGTTGCCCGTACCTCTGCTAGCCCGAATAATCATTCACAACCTACCTGGTCGTAGTCCGCGCGCTCACTCCATACGGAGTTGAGGTAAGGGTCCGTTTCGTTCGTGCCTGGGTCAAATTCTATACAACTATTTAATAAAAACACATTAATTCAAGGCAATCATGAGCATGTGAGATGCTCATACATTTAATTTCGGATTTCCTTTGCTTATATCCTATCCATAAACACAATCTGCCCCTCCGGCTTGCGAAACATGACAACACAAATACATGAACATACAAGAAAAGAAAATACAACCATACACACTGAAAATATAATACAAAAATCTCATGCATACATCAGAATGCGCATTCTGTCGTGACCTTTTTTTTTATAATCCTATCGTTAACCTAATATCAGGACTTGGTCTTCGACAGAATTTTTTCTTTAGACTTGCGCGTGAACAAACAACAAAAAAAACAGTAATTGCACAATTCGTGCCACTTCCCTTTTCGCAGCGATGTCACTTCCTGTCAGCGCCCGTCGTTGCTAGTTGTAACGTGCATTTTTCATGCACGCAGTTCCCGTTCAGCTGCCATCAGATCCCAGATGCACTCGTCCATTTAAAAATTACCAAACGTATTTCCGTTTACTGTTCCTTGCATTAATCCCGTCTTCCCTAAACGTTACTTCTATTTTCTTTCGCGACGTATTTAGATTTTGCGACGCTCCTGTTTCCTGCGCCTAACTTGCGTGAGTACTGTCCATGCAGATTTTTTTCGTGAATTTCTAAATAACTTAAATTGAATTTTAGCTCGACCTAATTTGAACAACTGATGTTATACAACCGAAAATAACTCAAGAACTTTTGCACAACACTTCCGCGAAATTTCTCCAAAAATTTAACATAGCATCCAAACGCGTGCGATCCTCATCAGACCCGAACTCTTTCTGTCTGTAACACATTTTACATTGTTGGTCCACACAATCCAAGTGACTGTCTTTTTATCAAACACATGCCCATCACCATAAGAAATGTTCGAAAACGTTTACGTTTTCACTGTTTTCGGGCATCTTGCGTCTTACTATCTGTTTCATAATTTTACTAGCTTTCATTTTGTAATCGTCACATTACCAAATTCCCCTTTCCTGTTTTCCTTTTTCCAAAAACCTTTATTTTTCGTCTTCTCAACTCGTGATGACGTCACTTACATTTTTAGTCGCTCCTTCAATTCTTTCTTAATCCGCTATGCTATGAAACTGGATAATAATTTATTCCGAGCCCTACAGAAATTCCCCCGCGCCGTGACTAATTTTGCCCTGATCTAAATATTTTTCTCTATAATTTCTGAAAGTTTGGCCAAAATCCACCCAGACATTCACCGGATATTCAATAAAACTCGTCTTGTTGTATACTTCCAGAAGTACAACAATGGTTACCATGTCTTCAATCTTCGCCGTGTTATACATGCAATTTACACAATTTATGATATTTACGGAACCCGTGGCTCGAATAATGTAATTCTTGGTTTAAAATGTTCATAAATTGGGGTTCTCTTTACTGTTCATAACGCCTATTTCCGCCCCTTTTGTTTTCTATTACTTTCCTAATTATTATTACGCGGCGCTGTTGTCTATTGTTTATTTCATTATTAGCTCCTCTTTGCTTACATAAAAGTTCCGTGTTCCATGCATTCTTGCGGGCTAGTCTCACAAATCATTACATCTGCTTACATAAAAGTTCCGTGTTCCATGCATTCCTGCGGGCTAGTCCCACAAATCATTACACTACGCAGAGTTGTCCCTGGATAAGAGACATGGTGTGTTTGAAACTGGTTTATGAAGAGTGATTTACTCACGACAGCATGCCTGGTTTTAAAATAGCAAGCGGATTCTTTGTTTTTGAGGATACTCCCAAAATTAGCTTTTCAAGAGATACAAGCTTTAATAAATTTAATGTTAACATATGTTTTGACAAAATTGGCCATGTCTACGCATGCATCAGTGTGAGCCCCTTTCCCCCAGAGTGCATATTCAACTTAAATGAGATTAACCTAACAAAAAGTTATTTCCCAAAGGATGGAAAAGATTTGTAATGCATTCGGGTCAAATTGTGACCTTTATGATTTCATGAGTAATCAACGATGCACTACGTTGCGATCGGAACGTATACGAGGGTTTTGCACAATTTGGCATTAAAATCACCTTTAAAAATATTTACGAATGAAAGAGGCATATCATGTAGAGGAAGGAAAATTAAGATAGAATATAATTTTGTGAATTAAAAATAAAAAACAATGATAGTTATGTCCTTTCCTTTAGGATTTTCAAAAAAACTATTTTAAAAACAACAGCCTCTCTTATTAAAAAATAAACGTTTTTCGTTACCAGGACCCTGAAATGAGTTTTCTACCAAAAAGTCGCCCCTTTTCGCGCAGCATTACATAAATTTTTGTAATGAGCTGTTGATACTGTCACCTGATGAATATGATTTCTACGTCGAGTGTTATAGTAATAGACTTCGGCATTTCCTGAAAAAATATTCCCGCCCTTGAGCAAGTCATTTTTTACAAAAACCACTGATTCGTAAATAAAAAGACACGGTAAGGGTAGAATTCCTAGATTAATGAAGAGAGACTTACAAGAATCACGTGGGTGGGATTTGGTTATTATTCGTACAATTCGTTTTTGTAATCTAAAAGTCTGGGAGCTATAAGATGTATTTCCCCAGAATATTATGCCATATCTCAGGCGGGAATGAACATTCGCGAAGTATACACAACGAGCAGTATGAAGGCTGACTGAATTTGCAAGAATTCTGAACGCGTAGCATAATGAACTTAATTTTGTGTTCAGTTCATTTAAATGGACGTTCCAGTTAAGGTTTGACTGAGTTGAGAGACCTAAATATTTTGTTGCCTTAACATCAGTCAATGGTACACTGTTCTTTTTCAATGGAGCACAGAATTGTTTATTTGATATGGAAAACTGCATTAAAACCGTTTTCTTTTCGTTTACTATTAATTTATTTCGGAACCAATTTGAAACATCTGATATTGTACTATTTACGGTTTCTTTATTGCAAAGGATGTTCGTATCATCCGCAAAGAGAACCGTTCTTCCGTTTCGAATCGTCGAGGGCATATCGTTTACGTAAAGTAGGAACAGAATAGGGCCTAAAATCAATCCTTGAGGAACTCCACATGGAATGGGCAAAGAGTCAGAAAGGTGCGTACGTAATGTTCCATCATTCCAGTAAGGTATTTCAACTCTCTGAGATCGTTGTTTAAGGTACGAACATAACCAATCTAGAGCAATACCACGAATTCCATATGAAGGTAATTTGGAAAGTAAAATGTCATGATCAATGACGTCAAAAGCTTTTGAGAGATCTAAAAATAATCCAATAGGTGCCTCGTTTTGATCCAATGATGAGGCGACATCTTTAAGAAAAGAAAATATAGCTGTTTCCGTTGATTTTGATTTTCTAAATCCATGTTGGCAATCTGAAAGCGCGTCGTGTTTAGTGAGAAAGGTTTCCATTCGTACGTAAAAAAGTCTCTCTAATATTTTTGAAAAAACTGATAGAAGAGAAATGGGCCGATAATTTTGAATTTCATTTTTGTTGCCTTTTTTGAAGAGCGGCTTAATTTTAGCTGTTTTGAAAATATCTGGAAACGTTCCAGTGCATAAAATGCATTAAATATGTGAGTTAACGGGTGTATAATGGCATACGCACAAGGTCTTTAACAAAGAATCCGGGAATTCATCTAAACCGGACGAATATTTATTTTTTAGTTTACCGATTATTTTGAGAATTTCATAGGAAGAAGTTTCGGAAACGAACATTGTGTCTAAAATTTTAGGTGAACTGTCTGTTTTTGAATTTTGTGGCTGAAAACCCTTAGTGAGATCGGCAGCAATTCTCGAAAAGTATTGGTTAAAGAGATTAGCCACTGTTGCCGGATCGTTCACATTTATATCGTTATATTTTAAAACAACATTCTCTACGGTTTTCTAGTTGATTTGGTAGTATTGTTTATTATATTCCACATTGCTTTTGTTTTATTATTTGAGTTCAAAATATCCTGATCGTTTTTCATGATTTTAGCCTGCCTTATGACTTTTCGTAACAATGTTTTGTATTTTTTAAAGTAGATAAGGAAATCTTGAGATACGTCATGACGTTTAGAAATAAAGTAGAGAGTACGTTTATTTTTACACGATGTTCTAATTTCTTTTGTGATCCAAGTATTACTTTTTCGTGAAATATTTAATTTTCTCTTTTTAATAGGAAAGCATGCGTTAAAGAGAAATGAAAGCTTTGAGAAAAATAAATTATATTTTTCATTTGTGTCAATAGCGTTATAAACTGCCTCCCATGATTCTTTCAGCAAGTAGTCCGTAAATAACTTTATGTTAACTGTAGTAAATGCTCTGCACATGCGTGTTTTATTTATTGTGTCAGTATTCATGTTATTAGTAATTGTAAGAATTTGTGCATCGTGGTCACTGTAACCTAGATTATTCGTTATTATTTCATATCTAGTTGTGGTTTTGTTAATTATAATTTGATCTATTGCTGTTTGTGATTTAAGAGTATTCCGTGTAGGTACGTTCACTGTAATATCTAAATTAAAAGAATGAATTAAATTGAGAAACTGCTCTTTTTCGTGGGATTCGCTCAGAAAATCAATATTGAAATCTCCACATACAACAATGGATTTAAAAGAGAGATTACTAATTTTGTTCAGAGTTATCTCTAGATTTTCTACGAAATTGAAATAATCTAAAGCTTGCTTTGTTGGAGGTCTGTAGATGCAAAGTAAAATAATTTTGAGCGTAGTAAGATGTACAACTGTTATTTCAAAAACTTTTTCAACTGCATATAAATTGAATTCTGACAAGAAGGTAGAATCAATATTATTTCTTACATAAATACACGAACCTCCGTAAGCAGGGCCTTTATTTGATTCCCTTGCTCTACAATAAGATCCTGCAAGGTAAAAACTAGGAATTTGGAGTGTGTTTAGATCATTATGAGATAACCAATGTTCTGTAAAGCAAAGAACATCTATTTGACTGAGATCACGCTCTAATGCTGCCTCGATAAATTCAATTTTATTTGAAAGAGATTGCACATTATGATGCATTATTTGAATCTTTTGAATGTACCTACACGGATGCTTTTCTGCTGCATCTGACTGCAATTGCTATTTATTTATCTCATTTTTACCTCGAGTGCGTGGTCGAAGGAAGTATCGTGTCCCAGCAGTGTTAGGAGCTGAGGAAGGAGGGGTTACAGATGTAGGGGAATGAATAATGGGAGAGGTAGTACAAGGATTAGGTTCAGGGGATAAGGTAATTGGGTCCAAAGGGGTTCCGGAGGATGGAAGAGAACTAGGAGATGTAGGTGGGGATGAATCTTGGATAGGATACTGCTGAGGTGTAAGGATGTGTTTAGCAAGTTCGCTACCGAGTGCATGTTTTCCGACAAAGTTCAAGTGAAGACCATGCCGGGTGAAGTGTTTTTCTGAGAGAAAGTTAAGCTCAAATAATTTAACATGTGTGCCTCTCAGATGCAGTTTTAATTTGTTTGCGTGTCTAATTTCTTTGCACAGTGTTGGTTTGTTGTACCAGAAGGGCAGAGTCGAGATTAAAATGTTCGTGTTTTGGGCGGCACGTTGTAGTTTGTCAACATGTTGCTCAGGTGTAAAGTGACCACCCAAATTGATGTCATTCTGCCCTCCTATGATGATGACTGTATCCCGTTTGGTGAGAGTTTTTGTGTGGGTGTCCAATTCACTGATCACGTCGGCAAACCTCCCGTTAGGTTTAAACACACACATGACAGAGAAATTGGATGGGAGTTTCCCACTGAGCAGGGAGGAGATTTGTCGCCCATGGCTATCTGCTAAAATTAGTACCTTTTTCGTGGGCTCAGTAGGAATGTCCTTGTTCACTTGTGGGCCAGGTTGCGCAACTCTACGTGTCTTTGTTTCTTTGCGCTTGCTAGCCTGTTTGCGTCGGTTTGTGGGTGGACGTGTCGATGATGGGAGGGGGTAGTGAGGATTGGGAAGGCATGGAAAATCATTGTCATAATCTAACACAGCAAATCTGTTTTGAGTCATGATTGGTTGTGATGATTGTGTTTTTGCTTTCGCGGATGGACGGTTGAAAGTTTCTGCGGTGTTGCCTGTTGTTGTCCAACCGTCTGAGTTTTGAACGACCTCTTCGAGCCTTCGGATATGTTCATCTAAATTTTTGTTTACGTGTGTGAAGGCTTTCAGAAGGTCGGCTTTGAGAGTGTACAGAGTAGAAAGTGTATAGCGAATAGTAGCCATGTCACGAATGCGTATCAAATGCGTGGCAAATATGAGAATAAATAATTAGATGAGAAATCAGATTATGTGTCAAAAATGTTTCCTAAATTATCTTTTTAATTTACGTGTATTAAATTATTTAATTTAAGTTACGTATTTATTTAAAAAATAAAAGAAATGGGATTCTAATTAGTATTTAAATGTTTTTGGTTAATTGCGAGTAGAGTTGAGTGTGTTTCCGTTAATAGATCTAAGCTGCAAACTAATAAATACAATTAGATTACTATACTTTACCTCTTTAAAGGCCACAAAAATTCACCACTTTGATATTCTTTTGAAATCACAAGGTTCAAAATTTTCCGTTACTAATATATGCGAAACTTTGAATTTTGATGTTTTTCACAATTATCACAACACTTTCACTAGTTGTTTAACCCTTTACGCAAAACTAAATTTATTTGTACACCAAATATGTATTAAAAGTCTTTGAACTCGTTAAAATGCACGTTTGTCCGTTACGCTGTCTTTTAAACAAATAACTATTTACTTCTTTTCCACTGCTTCGGACAATATAAATCTCTTTCAGCGTTCCTGTAACAAGTAAACAAGTAAAGAAAACAATTTAAAAACAAAAGGTACCTGAAAGATGTAAGAAAGTAGTCAAAATTAGTAAAATATTGGAGCACAGTCCAAGCACGTCAGTCACGCAAGGAAGCAAGGAAGCCTCCTGAATTACACTCCAGGAAAACTCCTGAATTACACTCCAGAACATCTACATCCTCACTTTCGTACAGAGAAATTCCAGGGAGTGTCAGGGGAATATCTCTCTACTTCGCAGAAAGTAGCTAGAAAGTAAAAATCACAGTGGTCGTATATGGCCATGCAGTTAAAAAAATTAAAAGAGTAGTAAAAACCTTAAATTTACAAAAAATGTCAGAGATAAGCTGACAGCTTAACAGCGTATGCGACAGCTGACAGCGTATCAAGCAGCTATTCAAGTGGCATTCGATATTTGGTTTTTGTATTGTTTTAATTAATAAAGGGATATGAATAAAAACGACTTTTTCGTATACTCTCCTCTAAAACCCTACTTTGCGAAGCATTCCCGCAGAACGCATGTTTAGCATAAGTGAGATCAGCATAACGAGAAGTTATTTCCCAAAGGATGAAGATTTGCAATGCAACTTCTATAGAACGGGTCAGATTGTGACTTTAATGATCCACAGTGCATTATGTTGTAATCCAAGGTAAAAGATGGATTGCACAATTTTGCATTACTTTTTAAAAAGTTTTAAAATATTTACGAACTAAGAACATATAGTATGTGACGAATAGTAAGGAAAATAAAGGTAGAACATAATGTTGTAAATTTAAAATAAAATATAATGATAAATAACTACTTTCCTTTAGGAATTTCAAAAAAAGATGAAAAGTGCAACAGCCTTCCTTGTTAAAAAATGAAAAAATAGAAAATACTTTTTTCAATGGTGAAACTAATTCATAGCTTTAACGCTGTCTTGACGCAAATGATAGTATCTTAGAAGTAAATA
>BLKR01004113.1:0-119395 GCA_011170035.1 Teleogryllus occipitalis
AAACACTACTTCTGAACAGGAAAAAAACCATTGAAAATGTGGAAAAAAGGAATGCAAAATCATTAGGAAAATTCTTGGTCCAAAATTCACAGATGAGCAGTACAGAATCAGAAGCAAAAGAGAAATCACACAATATAAGTACATTCAAAGTGATATCAGAAAACGTAGACTAAATTTTTATGGACACATCAAAAGAATGAATCCTAATCGTCTTACCAAACAAATAGTTGAATTTTATGAGAATAGAATTGAAGGAGCAACTGACACACAATAAAATGGATAAACGAAATTAAAAAGGACCTTTATCAGGGATCACAGAATAAGACATTCAAAATAGAAACATATTTAGATCTAAAGTGCGGTCATGGCGGATTGATTTGGAAGAAGTAACGTGTAGAACAGGAAAAGCTTGGACCGAAGAGAGAAAAGAGGCGCACAGACAAAGGATAAAAGAAATATGGGCGCAAAGAAAGGCTACGAAACACATCTGAGTACTTTGCGTAGTTCCCATTGTGCTTATTCGCAATAATAATAATAATAATAATAATAATAATAATAATAATAATAATAATAATAATAATCTATATATTTAAAAAAATAAGGTATTTTGCCATGGCTTCGTTTAGGGCTTCTACTGAACCGATTGTAGTATTTTTTCCTTTAAATGAAAGAATGAGATCCCTAGATGTGTTATCAGATATTGTTTGTGTTGATTCACCAACATTTAGTGTGTAAATTAATTAATTAAATATTTCTTTAATAGTACGCTTATCAATAGTCAATTGTTTTCTTCCAAAGGATGGCTGTTTCAAAATCGATATATATGAGTCGATAGATGCTTCATGGTGGCGCTGTTTGATGTTTTGTTTTAATTGTTGAGATTTGTTTACAATTGATCAAGGTTTTGTTTCAGTGTAATTATTGCATTGTGGCGTTGACAGTTTGCATGTATTTGCTTTTGTGGTGAATTTTGTAGAGAACATTCGGACAGTGTGTTTTGCTCGGTTGTACTGAAGTAGTGAAGTTGTTCACAGGTTATGTCGAATTCCGAATCGTTGCCCACGCGTCCCAAAAGACGCAAACGTACATTAACTGGACGAAGGGAAAGAGAAAGTCAGCGTAAGTGTCGTGTCGTTTTCTTCTGGGTCGTTGCCTATGAAATGTCAGTTTTGTTCTGCTTTGCACTTCGCATGTGAGAGAAATTCAGCAAACGATTTACTCTGTGTTGCTTAAATAGGAAAATAAGTTTACCTTCAGGCGATATGCCAGAAGAAATAAAAATTGTATATAGGACATGATGACGCATCAAAAAACATTAGAAATAATATCCGTCAGTATAATAGTGCTCTTTCTTTTGTGCAATTTGGCTCCGATATTGCATTGCCACCTGCCCATGGGCCATACGTGTTCAAAATTTTGGGAACTCACATCACAGAACATCTTCGTTATACCCTGAAGATCCAAACAATGCAACGTATTGTGAACATTAGTCTGGTCACAGTATTTTACATTTATCTCAGATCTCACCGTCAAATTTTGACGGGTTTTCACTAGTAATAATAATAATAATAATAATAATAATAATAATAATAATAATAATAATAATAATAATAATATTATTATTACTTTGTACATGCAATGAACGAATTAAGACAGTTCTAAGTGGTTCATCCTTCCAACTACTTTGAAAGATTTCTCTCAATAGGAATTTGAAGGATTGAAATAAAGAATGGACAAGAAATAGGAAGTTTTTATTTTTAATTTTTTAATTTCTTTTTATTCGTTGCGCCCTTAAGCCAACTTATCGACGCAACGCGTCTCTTCGCCCCTAGTCGAGTGTTGAGCGCGAACTAATCCACCATTATCTATCCCTCTATTCCAGAGGACGCTGTATTTTTATGTCTCTTCTTGTCTCGTCGAGTCAGTTGTCAAAAAGGACCGCCAGGTAGCATCTCCGCGTACGCGCCTCTTACTTCACGCGCCCCTGCGTCACAACCCAGGGGCCAGAATTGGGAAGGAATTAGGAAAGGGGTAGGGTTTAGGACACTTCACAGGGATTGGAATAGCCCACGTGAAGCGCCCAAAATCGTTTTGTTGGAACAAATCGCACATGAGATTCGACGTTTCACTTACAACAATTTCATTTAGGAATGTAATTGACGAGAATTGATTTGTAATACAAATTTTATTTATATTCACTTAAAAAGTGTTAGTAATATAGTTCTTTTAAAATGAAATAATTATATATCATATTATTATGTTAGAGAAAAATACAGCTTAGTCAGTGAGTAATGCAACACCTCAAAAAAATGTAAGTAATACTCAGATCACTGTCAGGAAACGCATCTAGCAACGACAGCAATAACGTCAGCACGCAACGATCGAGGTGGAAGCGATGGAAGACAAATTCATCTCCCTTTGGCAACCAATTGTGCCCACCTCTGAAAACGCAATTAATATCACTGAAAGTAAAAACCTAATTTCACATCTGTTGTGGTAATTAGGTACGTTTGAGGTTGGATGCAACACATCCTCCTCTCCATATTATGCGAACCGCTTACACGTTATTGGAAACCCACAGTTCGCTCCTCCCCAGAAAGAACCTTACTTAATACTCAACCCTTCTATTTGGGCATTGTGATTAAATTATTATAATCTTACGTACCATAAAATTGTAGTTTAATATGAATGAAGAAATACAAGATCTCTATTACTACCACTGAATTTGAAGTGTTCTTGGGCTTATGTATATGCATGTGTCTATGTAGTATATGTTTTAAAAAAACTTTGAAACCGTAGGAGCGGTTGCTCTCGAATTTTGCAGGAATTCTTTTGAGCGGTTTTCGACAAAAACAGCAACAAACAAACGCAGAGGAAGTTACTATTCAAAATGTTACCCCACAAGTGCTTTTAACATTTTAGATTAGTGCAATCCCCATGCATACCCAGGTGGCATTCTTGCCTGGCGTTATCGAGCGTCGCGAGACGAGGTCGGGTGGTGTGGTTGGAGTAAGAAAGGGCAGGTGGAGCTGGGTCGGGGATGAAGGGGAAGCGGGAAGTTGGAGAGGAAAGGACGGAACGTGAAGAATGGGAATGGCTATATTATCTAGTGGAGTTGTTGATTGCTGTAAAAAACAATCCGGGTAACGCTTTCTATTTTATTCCACGCCAACAATTAAAACTAGTGCTGCTACAACAGCACATACTTCTTGAATTATTTCCAAACTGCAGTTCTCGCAAATCCAGAGTTCAATGGAAATGAAACCTGCGCTGTTTTTCAAGCTTTCCTCATTCTATCCGCGGGAAAATTGAAAAGATTGGAGTCTTTTTTTGTCAATTTGTTATTGCATTAATTTCAACTATTCTTAAAAAAGTACATGACCTTGTTTGAAGATCTAATATTATAGAACAGATTTTCCTCCAAGATAAAATCTGTGTCTTCGATAATTTATATTTGCAATGTTATGTTTTTGCAATTTTCAAAATATAGATAGTTTGAAGAAAATGGGATAAGTAACATTTTATTACCTTTCTTTATTACAATCAAGAAAAAATAAATAAAAAATTTGGAGCAATTTTTGACATTTTTTTCAAAGTTGCCTGTATTTACAGTACTACCGTTATTACCAGTATTACCGCGTTACAGTATTAACGCTACTAGATTTGAGTAAAGCCTATGATTCTGTCGATCACGACCTCCTACTCACTAAATGCAGGAACTTAAAATTTTCATTAGCCTCAATGCGGTGGATGGAAGATGACCTTAGGAACCGTCAACAATTTGTTAGTGTCGCGGAAGATCACTTATTGACTGAAACCATGGCAAAGGGTGTCCCTCAGGGATCCATCCTCGGGCCATTGTTTTTCCTAATATACGTTAATGACTTGCCTAATTCCATCACTTTCTGTAAACATTATATGTATGCTGATTTATATCAGCGGAAGACCCTATGCACTGAAATAATTACTGGATAGTACCAATAAGGACTTGGAAACGTTACTGAAGTGGACAAAATTAAACAGCCTCTCCTTGAATCCTGCTAAATCACAGACAAAGGTAATTTGTACTAAAAAAGTTCAATCACGGACTAATAATCTAGGTACAGAAAGGGTTATTCTAGATAAAACCATCATACCTTATTGTTCCGAAGTCAAAAAATTAGGAATTATTCTTAACAATAACCTCCAGTGGAATTCTCATGTAAATAAAGTTACAAAATTAGTCTATTCACCAATTAATTGTCTTAGGATTCTTGGAAAGTTTTTACTGGACAATATAAAAAAATGCAATAGAATCTCTTGTCATTCTGCATTTTGACTATTGCGACGTTGTGTATAACGATTTAAGCTCAGCACTTGCGAAACGGTTACAAAGAGCTCAAAACGCGTGTATTCGTTTTATTTACAATTTAAAAAATACGACCACATATCTAACAGTTTTGAATGTAATAAAATCTTGCGGTTAAGCGACAGGCAGATGATACATTGTCTATCCCTCCTATTCAAATTATTAAAAACAAAATGTCTTCCACGTATAACAAATTGGTTCAGGCTTTTTGTATCCGTTAGAGTAGATAAATCATTATTATTACAAAACCTATACATAATTCTAATTATTATAACAAGGCATTTACCGTAGGAGTTACAAGAGCTTGGAATAATTTCCCAAAGAACATTAAACACAGTCATTCTGTCAATTCTTTTAAAAAGAAAGTAAAAGTTCTATTATTATCCAACGTGTGTAAGTTTCATCTGTAATATTTATGCCATACTGTTTCACAAAACTCAAACTTACTCTGTACTGACTGTAATGTGATATTATTTCAAATTATTGATGAAATTTATTTTATCTAGATGTATTAGTAATTAATTTTTCGTTTACTGTCACTTTTATATTTTGTTAGTTTCTTAGTAAAGGGTGCTCAATTCCACTTTTATTGTATTATGAGGTAAATTAAATGACAATTAAAATAATATTCAATACAAACAGTATTGATCACGTACATACATGTGAAGTAATTATTTAGCATCTAAATAAAAACCTATATTGATTTGTGAGTAATCATTAAACTCTAAAGGCCATTTTCAATAAACTATATATTTAATTTAATTTCTATTTAACGGGTTTGGACTACATCACTTGGACTCTCATTACCAAGATTGTTTTTAATTATTATAAATTGTGTAATGCTATTATTTATTTATTGTCATGTAAATTGTATTTCTTTTGTATGTGATACCTGCAAACTTCAAATTTTATTGATTGAAACTGATATGGAAAGTTAAATATTGTAATCTTTGTTTTTATAATTATCAATTTATGTTACCACACTGTTGCAGCCACTGTGTCACTACTTATCACAATGCAATGTCCATTCTTATTGTATAGGTTTGTTATTTAATTTTACCATTGTTATATTACCATTCTTTTCTAATTAATGTATGTATTCTTAGATTTTATATTTTTGTCAATATCGTCAGCCTTCAGCCGCCATCCTGATTGAAGTTTTCTGGGTTTACTAATTGCTTAAAGCTTATGCCAGGATGGTCCCTAGTTTGCTCTCCCAGAAGCAAATCTAAAGTTCCTGCCCCCCTCGATCTTCTTCATAGTATAAGAAACAATGTAAAATTTTCATGTGGTTAGGCGGAATAGCAGGCCTAATGGCCTGAGCCTCGCCACTAATAAAGACAATTTTTTTATTATTATTATTATTATTAATTATTATTATTATTATTATTATATTCACACAAAATAACGCGATAACAATTCACATGTTTGAAAATTTGTATATGTACTTATTTTAAGATATATATTAGAACAATTGAAAAAGTCTCCACCTTCCCTTTTTTACTTGTATGAAGACATAAAAAATGTGAACTTTTGCAATTTTTCGAAAATGAGACCTGTCCTATTTTTCCATTCTTTATGGTAACCGAGAAGGAAGTTTAATAAAAAAAAATTGCGGCCACTTTTTAGAAAAAAATTGAAAAGTTTAGGCTTCACCTTCAGAAATGAAAGTCGTTTTCGATTTTTCGGAACCAAGGACACACAAAACGTGGATTCTGACTGCAAAACGTGTTAGAAGAAGCAATTTAACACATGTTTGAACGAGATTCATCCACATTTTGGTTACTAGAGCCAGAAAATAGACGTTTTTTTTCTCTTTACGACGAGAAAATGAAAATTACAGTTTCAAAAATACTCTATATGTGAATGTGGGGGCTGAAATTACCACATCCTTTAAATTACTTTCTGCCTCCGCCACTGCTTCAACTGCCCCGAAGAGGGACGTCCACAGCCCTTGGGCCGGCCAACGCCGCTGCCAGGGGGCGTGGTGGCCGGGGCAGGTGGTGGCGTACCCCAAGGGCCCCCACCGGATCCCCTCGCCACGCGCCGCAGCGCCGCCTCGCCCGCGGGGCCCCGCCGCCTCCATTAACAGCCCCTCGCGGACCCCGCCCCCGGCGCCGCCCTCGGGGCCGCCGCCCGCTCTCCTCCGCCGACATACACCCTCTGGGAGATGCGACTGTCTCCGCCCGGGCGCCGTGACCCGGCCTCACCTCCGTCGCCGTAGAGGGTGTTGACCGAATACGGCAACTTCTCCACCTTTCGTTGTTTATTTCTTTAAAATTGCGATTGTATTATGATTCATGTAATAAACATTTATACCCGTAATTAAATTACACTGCATTTGCCCGTTTATGTTTCAATCAAAATATTATATAATTGAATGTTCTCAAGAACGTTCCTGTCGCTCATCCCATATGAGCCCTGAGTGCTTATTTGCTGCAGTGCTGGGATATGCGCTACGTTACAACCATCTCCCATTATCATTCTGTCCAGTGCTCGCTAGGTCTTTTGCAAACAGTTCTAATTCAGTAGAACTACACTTTACTATTCCTTTATCCGAGGATCCACAATTTAAATAGCGTGTGCATATAATATTTTATCATGTCATATTTGATAAGTTCTGTTAGTTTGAAAGTATAATTCTTCCCGGTGACATGGTTAAGAAAGAATAATACTACAGGAGGAAGAAAAATGTAAAGAAATGGAGAAGGAAAAAAAGGATAAGATGAAGAAAAACGAGGAGAAGAAGGCAATCCAGTTTTCAAATCAGTCGATTTCTTACCTTCTCTCGTTACTTATCACATCAGAGAGAATGAGGTAATCGTTCAGCACTTATTCTCCTGAGTTCCTAAACATTTGTTCTTTCTATTGCGATTCTATCAATCGATGTAATTGTACATAAATTTTGATCACTTGACTTTTGCTCTGCGTTTATGGTGTATTTTGTCTGCGTTATATGTCTATCAAATCCTCTTATGTTGGGCAGCAGATATTTCGATGGAATTCATTTTGCTGCAACCGTTTGTAGCTCAGCTAGAGTCTGGCGCCAGCAGCATATGTTTTTAAAATATTTTGAAAAAAACGATAACTAATTTTTTTCATAGTCTAATATTCATATAATTATGTGGTGTAAAAGCCTACCAAATTTCATTTATCTACTTGCTGCAGTTTCAAAAGACATAAACTAAATTAATGAAAAAGCAAAATGAAAACATCATAAACTATGTCGTAATAAACTAAAATTTTAGTAACAAAAAATACAGTAAAGATATTAAAGGGAAACTAGTATTAAATTTTTGAGAACTCATTTAAACTGTGACATAATTATTATTTACACCGATATCAAAAGTTTTTAGAAATTGGAGTTTTTCATTCATGGAGTGGTTCATTTTGACCATTATTTCTATTTCGTTCACACAGATGAGCCTTAAACCTATTTCGAGTCAGGGTCCGTCGAGATTGAAACCTAGAATAACTTGATTTATTTATGCTTTATTTTTCTAAAAAGGTAAAAACTCTTCCTGTTGGGAGGAATAGTTTTATTTACTGTATAGAAGGCCATCTGAGCGTGCCTGCAGTACAAACGCATGCGTGTTTAAGCCTATTAAGCCTATAAGCACGATGTACTGCGTGGAGAGCGGTTTATATCGTGGTCGTAAAAAGATGGTATCATGAGGGAATACTTAAATATCTAATGTAAGCTGCAGTTCGTCGCGAGATGTAAGTGTAAGATTGAAACAATAAATGTGAAGGGCAGATGACCCAAACGATTCCACGCGTGAGAACTGCAAATGACGACACCGGAAATGAATAACATATTAAGTTCAATACAAAGAAATGAAAAAAATACATATATTATATTACGTCAATCCGTAAAATTTTACATATTCCCTATATTCCACAATGAGTGAATATTACTACTAGCAGAATTACCCTATCATAAATCAATACGCATGCGAGAAAACCTGCCTACTTGTAGTAATACCGACTGCAAGAGAGTCAGAAAATTGTTTCCGATAGACATTTACGTATTTACGTAATTGGATATTAATATATCGAAACTGCATCGTCAGCCCACAATTAACTCGTCTTTACATTTATCTTATTTAGAAAGAAACGTTCAGAAAATACCATCGAAGATTTCGCGATCTTTGAAGGTACTTAATTCTTCACCTATTGAATTACTCATATTTCAGTAAATTGATATCTCTCATCTAAAGTAAAAAGTATTCCACAGTGAAGACACTGAAGGTTGTAATGAGTCGTAATTAAGTGTTATTCACATTTTTTTCTAATTTGACGCCAAGACAATAAACTATTTACACGATCTACTGGAATAGAAAATCACATCATGTCTGATGTCATGGAGGCTGTCATGACGAAAATGTACGTTCTTGAGTGAGGACGTTAAGTTTAATAGAACACTCTAATCAGAGTGGTGTAATCAAGAGTAGTATTTGAAATAAAATATGCTAGTTGTTTTGTTGGCGTGTGTAATGTTATGGTTGAGATGTATTGGTTGAGGACAGTACTATAAAAAATTAAATGGACTAAAATATTTCGAAGGGTGCATACTGAAAAGAGTATGGATGGAATTGGACTTCAAGGAAGGATATTTTGAAAGGTAAAGAAGACATTCATAGGTATCATTATTTCAAATAGTAAAGTTAACTAAATGTTTTGTGATGATTTCCGTTAAAAAAACAATATTCTGTAGGTTTTACTTTCTCGCTATTATTTACACAGTATAGAAAAAATATTGTTACGTTGCGTGAAAAATCGGTGAATTTTCGAAAGAATAACTCTTATTGCCGGGTTCTGATAACGAAAAAGAGAATACATCTTGTCCCTAAATATAGTAAAATACTCCCTCTAACACGCTGGGTAGTCAAAATTCATGTTTTGTGGGTCCTTGATACCGAAAAATCGATTGCCGGCGAAACGACTGTCCGTGTGTGAACAACGCTAGCGGCTAAACTGTAAACTTTTTACCAACATTCAAATTCACCAATCGATCTGGCATATGTCACGGTCCCTTGAATTTGAAACAGATTCTGTTTTTGTGGGGGGTATACTTTGTACGAATCCCATGGGACATTTTCAAAATTTTCAAAAAAATGGCACCAAACGTTTTGATTAAATTTGACCTCGCATAGTGGTCGAACGCTTGAGGCTCATTTTCATTAAAATCGCGAATTATTCGAAAATTACAAAAATTAAAAGTTTGTTCGTCCTCCTACAACTACACTTATGAAGATGTTGGGGAACCGAGAAGTGGTGGTCGATGGACGTTTTGGTTTAAATAGAATACGTGACCGAATTTCGAGCGGGGTTGCTTGACATTATTTCGGAGCGAAAAGGCCTGTCGGTGTTTTGTGGAGGGAAGGCGGGTCGGGAAATGTAACAGTGAATGGTGCAACGGAGGGTGGTGTGGTTCGTGGAACGGGTGGGAGGTAGAAAAGCCTCAGTGGATGAGGACGGTTCGGTGTGTGACGAGGATCATATACGTAAAGGTGTGGAGAGGGTAAGTGCATGGCAGGGAGGTGTGTGTTGGGAAGGTCCGTGTAGTGGAGACTCGTATTGGGGGACCGTGTTAGGCAAGGCCGTGTTGGGGAGGAACGGGACGGGGAGGAGCATGGTGGATTGATTGATTGTTAGTGATTCCGTGCAGGTCAACTGCTAAGGTTATTTGTCCCGTAAATGTAGTGCATGCTTTCCCTCGAGAGGTGGTGATGGTCTTCCCTTGCTGGATGGCGAGATCCGGCGCCAACCTACCGTCGGCTATCGGGGTTTTCCGCAGCCAAGTATCTCCCATCAGCTCTGGACATCTGACCGGTCTCCCGGAATATGTGGTAGTGTGTGCATGTTGGTATAAGTGTATGGGTGTAACGGGAGAGGATAGGTCAAGGAAGAGGAAGGAAAGACTGCGCACGGCCTGGGACCCGTTTGTTAGGGTACTGCCGCGGCATTCGCCTGGTGTGGGAGGGTGCCTGTCGAGGAAAGTGCTGTCGGAAGGGGAGGGGGGGAAATGTAACAAAAAATGTGAGGGAAGAGGTGGGAAGGGTCGTTCGGTGGTGGGTATGAGGGCGGGAAGAGGTTGTTGGGCCGTGGCGAGCAGGGCCGGACGAGCCGTGTTGCGCTGGCCGCGTTAGAGCGGCACTGCAGGGCGGGAGGAGCAGGAGGGGAAGCGGGGGTGGGTGGGGGGACGAGGTGCGGGGCGGGACGAATAGGGGCGGGTAGGGCAGGGATGGGGCGTGGCGTGGCAGTGCGGGGCAGGGCGGGCAGGGCAGAGATGGGGCGTGGCGTGGCAGTGCGGGGCAGGGCGGGCAGGGCAGAGATGGGGCAGGGCGGGCAGTGCGGGGCGGGACTTCGCCGGGCCGGGCGTGGTAGGGCGGGCGGCCGCTGGGGCGGGGTGAGTGGGGCGGGCAGTGGATATGTTAATACGTCCATTTGCGGACCCGTTGAGGCGCGCAGGGACTCGTGGGAGCGCGCAGCTGCTGTTGCCGCCGCTGCGCCCGCGGGCTGCGCGCCGCTGCGCGACAGTGGCGGCGCGGGACGAGGGGGCGGGGAGGCGCGGGGCGCCGCTTTGCGCGTTTTCCGCAGCGCTTTTCGAGTTCGGGAACGAGAAGCGGCTTCATGCGTGAAATGGCCGCGCTTTGTTCTTTGTTGGTTTTGCGACGAAGAATGAAATTATTCGGAGTCTTGGAGAATGTCTTACTAAACTACTTGATCATGTAAAAAATATTCCTGGTTCTGTGTTTTGATTGTGATGTGCCTTTTTTGGGGGTTGAATTTTTAATGTCTATCATGACTTATTCGAGATGTTTTGCCGGCCATCAATTTTCGAAAAGTTCTTGTAATACTTGTAGAGAGTACAAGATACTTTAAAAAAAGTCACATTTGCTTGTAGACTTTAATATAGAATTATTTACACTTCAAAAGAAATGTTTCATAATAAAGACTTGAAATTTAACGCAGTTCTTCTCAACATTTTTCAAAATCGTCACTAAATCCGCTATACACTAGTAGAAATTAAGTCACTGGTTTGACTTTTTTTTTCAAAGAACAGTAAAAACTGAATATAACGTATTTTATGTGTCAACTGTATGTGACGTGTTGTGTGTGTGTATATATATATATATATATATATACATATATATATATATATATATATATATATATATATATATATATATATATTGTGACGTTCGTGGCCTGGCCACTAACTCACACGGCACCCACGCATCTTAGACGGTGGAAGGAGTGAATAAATAACATCGCAAGAGCAGCACGGAAGAGAAAAGGCGCGACCTGGAGGTGGCGGCCAGAAGCAGCGGCGGGGTAATTTCAACGGAGGGGCGGCGCGGCATAGGGGTTCTATGACGTCAGGGCCGCATTTATACGGCGGAGCGGCGAAAAGCTGCCTTCTTCTCGATTTGGACGGCGACGAGCGAGGTACTAGTTTTTCTAGAGCTAGGCGGCGACGAGCGAGGTATTCCTCTGTAGTAAAGACGCGGAGTCGTAGAGATTATCGCGAGTAATAGTGGAAGAAAACGTTGCAACATTGAGGCGGCGAAAAGGCAGCAAGTTAATATTATAACGAGGCCGCATAAAGTAAAATAAACGTGATTGTGAACAATATCATAGTCAACGCGCTGGTGGGAGCGACACGTGCTGTAACACACGCGAGGGACGGAGCAGTACGCGTGCATGTGTCCTGGATCTGGTGGCGAGAGCTTAGAAGACTGGTGCGAAAATCTGGTAACGGATTGCGGAGACGGCTTCGAGATCATCGGGAGACGCGAGTGGCAGCGCGGCTGGCAGGTGTGCAGCTACTTCGACGCGACGGCGGTGCGTAACCCGGGGCCTTGGGCGGCGGCAAAGGTAATTTGTAACTGAGTAAACCAGAGTGGGAGACCGTATTTTGGAAGGAGTGAAATGAAGAACCAGACCATTAAAACTTTGTAAAATCAACTGAGATTTGTATCACGACAGCATAAATTTACCTTGTACAGCGGTAATACTTGCAATAGAACTCGATCTAGAAACTGTGTGAATTTTTATTAGAGTTCCTCATTTTATTGTATAAAATTTGCTAACGAGGAAATACTTAATGTAAAGTAGCAATAAGATCTTGAATAACGAGTGATTGTGTTTAATCCCAGGAGTATGGGAAAATTTAGTTTCAATTAAGTTCATAACTTAGCAAAACCGTGCACGGGTGATAGGAGAATCAGACTCGACATAGCGAGCACATTGTTAAGTAAATTTTGTGTTGTGTTGTAAATTTGATTTAATTCTGAATTTGAATGTTAAGTGTGAACAATTTCTCATGCCATATTACAGAATATACTGTCATTTTATCTAATTTTGTGTTTGGGTGTGTAACTTTCTCATACCCCAAAAGATCCTGCCCCCCGAGATATTCAAGCTCGAAAGAGCATTCTATCAGGGCGTTTCCACGAGGAGGCGTTACAATATATATATATATATATATATATATATATATATATATATATATATATATATATATCTGAAGAAGCGACATTATTTAAAACACCATAAAATTCTTTGTCAATTGGGAGCATTTAGAACTTCAGAACACCTGAAGGTCAGCTAACAAAACAAATAAACATTTTTTTAAAAAAATTATTTGATTCATCTACCAGAAGCAGGTACGTCTCTTTTTCTTCTTTTACCTAAATTTACGATTATCCTCAACTCAAATGCGACTTACTGCATTTTGGACTTAGTGGACAAATTTAAATTGTCTCTGATCGATCGTACGTATGCATTTCCCATTAGTATCCTTGCGTGATTAAATCGTTCACATGAGACCGGGTGCTGATTTATAAACATTTATTAATCAATTACGTAAAGTATCAGTATTTATACCAACTCCCATAGCGGTGAGGGTTAAGGCAGCGACTTATAGCACGAGCGTATCAGTAGTTGGGAGGTCGAGTGTTCGAACGCTGCCAAATGCTGGGAATTTGCCTCATGTGTCGCGAATTTATGTCTCCTGGTGGAGCCGAATTCATTTACCGACAGCTTCTTTCAGTGATTTCCATGGCTTACTTGCTCTTCCTTGGAGGCGAATGCAGTACTCTAAATCACGGGCCGAGGAACGCGTGCGATCCTTCCTTTCCTGTCCCCATCCCCATCGTTACAGCCAAGCGATGAGCCAATCAGCTCCCGGAATATAACAGACACTACACTTATGGGTACAGTTACATTATTTGACGCACACTGGCTTACGTGGCTCAGGGTATGAATTGATGTCACTGCAATTCTTCTGACCAGGAAGTCCCAGGTTTCGATTTCCGAAGGTGGCAAGATTTTCGACGCTAGCTAACCAACTAGGTGGAGTTCAGACGCTGTCTGGAGAATAATTCTAATGCCCGGCAGCTCTGATCGGTAGTTTTCCGGGGATTCTCCAACACCAGGTGAATCTCGGAGAAGAACCCTAACAAACGGGTCACCGGCCGCACGCGATATTTCCTTCTCTTTGTCCTATCCTCCCCCTTACACACATACATGCACTACACTACCACATACGTCGGAATGCATATTCGGCTATTGACCGTCCAGTTGATCTCTTGATCACTATTAACCCCCTCTAACATTTCTCTAAGGGGTTGATACTAACCCCACTAGGAAACATCGGTATAAGTTATTTAATTGTATAAATTCTTGTATTATAATTAATTATTTGTAAAACAAATCTAATAATAAACTTGAATTGCAATCACTGAATTATCACAATGATCCTAATGTCTACAACCGTAGGATGTAGATTCGTATACCATGACAAAGGTGTGTTGATTTTTTGATAGTAGGTTAAACATCAATTTTCTAGTTTATTGTGTCAGGTTAAATTGTGAGATATTGCCAGTTTATCAACCTCAGAGGGGCTTACAACAGACATTAAATATTAAGTCATGTGATTAAATGTTCATTAGTGGTTAAAAATTACTTAAGTGTTGACATTGGTTATTCTTTTTAGCATTGATTTTTTTAAATTGCTAATTCAGTTCGTCTTTTTTCTTTTCTTTTTTCGCATGTCTACGTATTTAATTTTGATAAAGTGGGAAAATTCTGTTTGGAACATTTTTTGTACCTTTGCTATTTGACTCTTCTTCTCAAATCTTGAATAATTTTTGTAAGTTCTGTATAACGTAAGTTTATTACATTATTGCTGACAAAAAATGTAGATTTATATTACAGCTTTAAAATTTTCAATTTTACACAATCTGATACCCTTTATTCCAAATAGACTAAGAGCCTTCTTCTATATTAAATATGTGTAATTATTGTGTTGAAGAAATATATGGTTTTGTAAACATTGCTGTTTCATCTAATTTGACTTGATGTGTTCAGTCTAAACAATTGAAGTCTCTCATGAGTTCTGCCGAAGTCAATTACGCAGATATAAACGTTGGCAATGGAAGAGCGTCTTATGAAACACACAACATATTACAAAAGCTACACACTACAAAATAAAAAAAAATTAAATTAAGCTTTAAATACCTCTGCTATATTTTTTAATAATGCCCAAAATAACTGAATCAAATTAGTCTACTTTTTAAATAATTTTCCATACAAGCAACACACATGTTCAATTTTTTAAATGTTCTTTTTCTTTTTTTTAGGAACAATCATTTTAGTTTTACAACATTATATAGTTATATTGAAGAAATATTTATTAATTTCATTATAGCAGTTTAGACATACTGAATAACAAATAATAATGTTCGTTTTTTCAAGTTGAATTATGATAAACAGTATAATATTAAAACTAGCATTATTGTCAGAGAAAAAAATTCAAATAAAATTGAATTTGTGCGTAGTTTGTGTGCAAAATTATTTAACCAGTATCTCTCAATTCATTTATTTTGGTCGATAATAAGAAATATGTTAAACGTATTTAAAACTTAAATTAATATTTTTACTTTTGTTTTCATAGTTGTTTGCTTATAATATTATTACTTAAATTAATTTAATATTTTACTTATTAGTTCATAGCACTACAGAGAAGTTTGTAATTCCTGTAGGCTTTTGTCAGAACTATAAGACTTAAGAAATAAAGTAAATATTTTAATGTTTCAACAATGCCTAACTGACATTACGGCTCATAACAGATTTCGTTTCTTTTATTACACACACAAGTCAAATTAGTTAAAACGGCAATGATTACAAAAAACACGACTATTTCTTTAATTCAATAATCACACATATAGAAGAAATAAGGAACTTATAGATGACTATTTGGAAGAAGGGATGCCCGATTATATTAAATAGAATATTTTAGAGCAGTAATGCACATTAATGTAGATATATCCTGAGTGATAATAAAATACACATATGCAATAAAAATTTATAAAAATCAATCTATTTTAAGAATATGAGTCAAATGGCAACAGAACAAACATTCCAAACAAAATATTTTCCCTGTAAAAATTAAATAACTACACAAGTGCAAAAAAAGTGATCAAACAAATTACAGATGCTAAAATGAATATACAATGTTTAAAATTTTAAAATACTTTAAAATACAAATAATTTTTTCACCATGAACGGACAACTAGTCAAATGAACTGTTAATTGAAGTATATTTTCTGTAATTAGGTTAATAACACATTGCCGATATTTCACGATAAGCCTGAAATAATTAAAACTCTTCAAACTTTCTTCAAAATAAACTAATAATCCGATACCACAGAGGTCTAACCAACTACTTCAGCATAGCAAGAACACAGCTTCGTCAAGGTTTACCAATATACTCCCCACGCTGGTAGACATAGAACTCTTATAGTAATTCAGCAATTAGTATTGAAAGTTATGTAGGACTTTCGCGGAAATGACAAAGTATTAGCATACTTTTCATTGGACTATTTGGGTTTGCTGAATCGAAGAAAATACAATATCGAAACATAATCATAATCAGTTCTTGTCCGAGGACCCGTGAATTTTATTTGAATCTGCCGCGCTCGATCATTTACAGATCTGAACTAATCACAGGCCGTAATTTTCCTCTGGTCCTCCGAATAAATGTAAAGAATACTAATATGCTTCCCCGTCTGCGGGGAAGATCACCGCCACATCCGCACACTTAAGGGACTTACGAACTTAGCAACCGATGCGCCTGGAAACACCAATCAATCAATTTGACGCGCACGAAACAACGCTTAAGTCATTTTAGCTAGGCCCGAAGCATGGATTGATTGATTTCTAGTGATTTCCGGCGCGTCAAGAGCTAAGATCATTAGTGCCGTAAGTGTAGTGGAAATATTTTGCTGGGGAGTTGGGGGTAATCTTGCCTTGCTGGATGTCAAGATCCGGTGCGACCTAGCGTCGGCTAGCGGGGTTTTCATCAACCAGGTATCTCCCACCAGGAGGGCACTGTTCCAGTCGGGTCAACCTGTAAGCTTCTGACCGGTCTCCCGACATGTGTAGTAGTAAAGTGCATGTTAGTATAGGTGTGTAAGGGGTGAGGGTAGGACAGGGAATGGGAAGGAAGATCGCGCACGGTCCGTGGCCCGTTTGTTAGGTTTCTACTCCGGCATGCGCCTGGTGTTGAACCGCGCAAGACTACCGATCAGAGCAGCCGGCCGCTAGAATTCTCCTCCAGACAGCGTCTGAACTCGTCCTTGCTGACAAACTAGTGTCGAAAATCTTGCCACCGTCGGGACTGTAACCTTAGGACCTCCCGGTCAGAGGCAGTGCAGTGACACCCTGAACCACCTTTTCCGGTGCGAAGCGTGGAGGACCCTCGCCTGCACTGGCCTCGCACAGAGTCGCGTGAAGGGCACTGCGCCACCGCCGGGCAAAGGGTTACGCCCCCTTTGACCCGAGTGCGTCTGCGGTGCCAGCCGGCAATGAGGCAACGCGCCGCTCACGCACCGGCGCCGCTTAATCAGAAATTCCGCGCGTAATGCGGTGGCCATTTCGCGGTGGCGCCATTTCCATCGGAGAAGGGGACCCCCTGCGGCGGATAGAGGACTCGCCCAGCTGGCTCCAGGTGGCAATGACCTACTGTATTCCATGCATTTGATGCAGGCTTACTGTTAGTGATGAGACGAAGATAATAATACATTGTTGTTACAATGTATTGTTATTGTCGATGTTCATAAATAAAACATCGTTATTACCAATATATAGATTAAACACCATGTTTAAAAACGATATTTTCAAAAAAATCGATATTTTTAAACATAGATATTTTTAAACATCTATGTTTTTAAACCTCGATGTTTTTAAACCTTGATGTTTTTAAACCTTGATGTTTCTAAACCTTGATGTTTCTAAACGTCGATGTTTTTCAACGTCTATGTTTTTCAACGTCGATGTTTTTCAACGTCGATGTTTTTCAACGTCGATGTTTTTCAACGTCGATGTTTTTCAACGTCGATGTTTTTCAACGTCGATGTTTTTCAACGTCGATGTTTTTCAACGTCGATGTTTTTCAACGTCGATGTTTTTAAATGTCGATGATTTTAAACGTCGATGATTTTAAACGTCGATGAATTTAAACGTCGATGAATTTAAACGTCGATGAATTTAAACGTCGATGAATTTAAACGTCGATGAATTTAAACGTCGATGAATTTAAACGTCGATGAATTTAAACGTCGATGAAATTAAACGTCGATGAATTTAAACGTCGATGAATTTAAACGTCGATGAATTTAAACGTCGATGTTTTGACGGTGTTTAGTAATTTCTAATACTGAATTCGTGTGCAACAAAAATTGACAGTGACCGTGTTTATTAATTATAATTAATATTTAATTCAAAACGATGTCTATAGTAATAAAAAGAAAGGACAAACCAGCATTAAAGCCTGAGCACCCAGGGTCATCTCAAAGGGCCGCTCTTCAGTTCACCGAATAAGAGTACGGGAAAAAGGGGCTGGCTGGCTCTCTACGACCACAGTTTATGCATTGATCGCCTCTTCACGCGCGAAATACGAGGGCATTGTGATCAACTCGGGTGTGAGATACTTCGCTCGATGAAGGTAGTAAGAATAACTTTCGTTCGGTTCGAACACAAGAAATTGCAGAGTTACATCAGTTAGTATTTCATATTTTAACTTTTATAATATTGGGAATTTTTCATAATATCAAAAATAAAATTACTTCCGTGCACTCAACTTATGAAAACATTTTATCAGCGATATAACTACGGCAATGTAAGCAAACAAAAGAAATTTTCAAGCCTATAACTCTAAAATGGTTAATTTTACAACAAAACCGTATAGGAACTTTTTTGTTAGACATTTTGTCTTCTTGTATAGAACATAATTTTCTATGGAATTCATAGTTATGGAGATATATGCAAAAAACGTCGAAAAAACACCTTCAAACCGCGGCCCCGCTCCCGGCTGACCCCCACTCTTGCAATAGGTGTCAATAAACAGTCATGCCAAGTTTCAAAACTGTTTTTCTTTCACTCGATTTGACTAATTTGACTGGGCTCCCCATAAATGTGATAGTGTAGTGCATGCGAGTGTATGTGTATGTAAGTAAGTGGTAAGAATAGGACAAGGAAATGGAAGAAAAGATCGCGCGCGGTTCGTGACCCGTTTGTTAGAGTACTGCTCCAGCATTCGCTCTGATGTTGACTGGAGAAACCACGGAACACTACCGATCAGAGCAGCTATCCGCTAGAATTCTCCTCCAAACAGGGGTTGAATTCGACCTTTGTCTATCTAGTGTCGAGAATCCTACCACCGTCTAAGAAATGGAATATTAATACCTAATAAGAAATAGAAGATTAATACATGTTGTAATATATAAATCATGCGTGTTGGTTGGCGATGACCAATTCGTTCGTGCATAAATAAGAATCAATAAAAAGAAAGTGAAGAAAATTTTTGGATAATTTTCCCTTTTCATTCTAAGAACAATTTAAATGTTGCGCCATGAAAGTAGTCTATGGAGTAAACATATTTATTCCTTGTTTTCATGGACGTCTTGTGAGCTTTCTTAGGAATAGTCCGTCGAGGAAAATTGTAGTGGTTTCCGAAAGAAATAGATTCCGTGAGTTCATAACAAACGAATAAGCAAATAGCAAGCGTGTTCCTGTGTCTTGTTAACTTATTAAAATTTGTTATACAAAGCAATTTTTTTGGTTTAGTCATTTCAGTAAGATTACAAGTGAAACACCAGTGTGTGTTTAATTCATCATGTTTCGGTGTGTTTCTGCCCGCTCAACGTTTTCAAGTGAGTATATCGTTATTCACTAGCGTGATAAGGGGCGGTATAACGTAAGTAGACATTTTCTTCTGCTTATTAATTCCTTCGCGGAATACTTTTCATTCATTTGTAGTTTAAGGCTCTCTTATATTTCTCCTTATCATTACGCTAATTATGATTTATACGACAAAATTTTGGATCAGAGTAGCAAAACGTAATATTGATCATCATAGTTCTAGACGCTTTTCTCAATCCAGTGAAGTGCTTCGTCAAAAGGGTTGCTGGTGGAAGAAGAATGTTATTCCTATGTTACCATGTTATTACAACGATACTGCGGGCTGTAAGGCTGTACACAACGTTGTATACGGAAAGACTATTTTCTTTCTTTTTAAAAAGTCTTTCGCATAAAGCAATGGGAACTTTTACCTTCATCATTCATTTCACGTTAGATAAGACAGGTTTGCTGATTTTGTTTGTGCCGAATATAATAATCAATGCTTTGTACACACTAAAAACGGGTTTTCGTGAACTCAATTTTTAACCGAATACTATGTTCGGAACTCCTCTTTCATAATTACAATCCCGTTGATTCTAACCACAATTTATTTTTAAATTCTTCAGATAAATGCACTTTGATAAGAAAATGATTGGCAATATTTTCATTCAATGAAATGTTTAAAGAGATTGATTTCATTGAGAATCAAACCATATTCTGAGATAAAATTTTGTTTCAAATGAAAATTAGATAAAGCTAGACACTAATGTGACAAATGCACATCCAGAAAGCATGATAACAAACCACTTACACTTCTATTTGATTCAATTGTACAGTACTACATTAAGAATTCAGTTCTTACAGATTTCGACAGTATTATGGAATTTTCTTCTTTCTGGACATGTATTGTTTATCCAACATACATATAATGGATATGGTTTTTAAATATCAGTATTGACAATAAAAGTACAAAATTCCCTACATGTATCAAATATTATAACTTCATCATACACCATAGACTAATGCATAATTTTTTCATTTTACATTATTATGTAATGAGACATATAATTGCTCAAAATCAATACAACCAAAAAATGGGATTAATCCCATTTCCTTTTAACAATAATTTTAAAATGAATACAATCATTGATATAAAGATGATTGTCACTTATAATATTTAAATTAAATTCATCAAATTAATAATTTTTTATTCCCTGTCCCCTGTAGGCCAGGCTGTCTCATTTTAGAACTCTCAAATCTATAATCTTTCTGGGAGGAACTTATTAACTTTCTGTAAGACATGAATACTCTTCTTGCTGATAGGAGTGTATGAATGTCTGAGTCTGTACTCTGAATGTGTGCATTTCCAATCCTCACATTATGAATTTAGGTGATTATTAAACCGTTTAATTATTTTCTAAAAATAAAATGATTAAATTAGCTGACTCTTAGCCAGTTGTTTGAAGTCCAATATTTCTAGTTTCTACAATGATCATCATTGTGCACTTATTTGCAAAACTGCCACATATTATTAGTTGAACTCCTATGATATTAGATTCTGTAGTTTTTGATATATCTCATCATTAAAAATTCTCTAATATAAAATAAGAAAGAGTGTGTGCTGATGGAATAACACACTACTGTTCACATATTTTTTTATCAACAGCATATCTTCTGAAATTAGGTCGTGGCTCAAACAAATGTGGATTTTAAACTGTTGAAATTGAAAGAATTCAGTCGATTTGTGTTGGTTCAGTATGGTGAGTTTACAGTTGAAATTTACAATAGTATCAATAATTAAATACAACCAAAAAGTGTACTTATTATTTTTTCTCGAAGTGATCCTTATCTCTTATATATGAAATTTGTTTAAGTATTTGTATCAGGTTTTTAATAGTGATATAAGAAACAATTCAGCCTTGCAATAATGCTCTTGTAGAGGTGATGTTAAGAATATTTAATTTATGTCTTGGTATTCATAACCGTATTTATAGTGAAAAATCTCTTATAGCATTGTTTATGACTTCTTCAAAAAAATTACATTACTATTTCTGATAACCTTTACGTCCGGGAACAGGCATGCAACTAATTTTGAATTTTAAAAATTTCTTTAATAATGGTCTGTCTTGAACAGTTTCTCTCTGTATTATAACGAAAAAATGGAATCTGGCAAGACTTCTCGTACTTTGCATATCTCTCTAGGATTTTATTTATAACGCATATGAAAAAATAATTTTCATTTAGATTTTATTTTTCAATTTTATTTCACATAAAATATAAAAGGTTGGAAAACAAGTGTCAGTCCACCGAAAATTAGAAAGCTTCCTCTCTCCCGTAAAATGAATATTTTATTCAACTAATTTGTAAAATTTCTTCAGCTGACACGAATGCCAGTTTTATTTCGTGATATGTAAGCCTACATGCTTTGTAAGTGGCATTTCGCACAAGTTCTTGATATCTTTGTAGGAGACCGCATTTGCATTAATGTTATTCATTTTGCAGAAAACCAACCCGTTGTGTGGACTTGTTAAGACTCAATGTCTATTTTAATTAATGAAAGTGAACGCCAACATGCCAGGTGCTTCCTTAAGCATCAGGTGAAGTCGGAGGCTTGCGAAGTGTCGAGACAATTAGAGAACTTTCTAGCGGTTCTCTTCCTGTGTTTTGGAGAGAGAAAGACTGAGAGAGAAAGCTACGAAATTAAAATTAAGTTTAAAAGAGCATTTTGCCTCATTTAAGGTTATGGCATTCTTTTCTTTCTTGCCATTTATTCTCCTTTACTTTAGATTTCGCGCTTCAGTGGGGCAGTTCTTCCGGGAAGTTTCTAATTGAATTCAACGGAGATGATGAAATAAAGAGAAAGAAAAAAGGCACGAAAGATAGGGTGGGGGGAACAAGAAAGGAAGAAAATTGCTTAATTTTCTTGAAATAAAGTTCATTTTGATATAATAGCACCATGTTTTCGTTTCGTTATTCTGTGTAGATGTATTTCGTTACGGTACCTTCGTAAGTGTGGAATTCCACAAATCTTTAACTTTCTGTTACTGGGCTTCGTATAGCAATATGAAGGTAGTTTGTTTTAATTAAATGGTAATTTGCTTTCAATTAATGAACTTTTGCGTTTCATTCCAGTCGTTCTTTCACCATTGATATTTCTTTGGAAATTCCTTCAGTGGTATAGAGTTTTAAGGTTTCTCTCCATTCTTGTTGCCGAGTCTGGTGAACAAGTCTTGATCATGACTTGTGCGGTTCATTGCCCAACTTACGATGTTATTGTATGATCACTTTGATGGCAAGCTATCAATGATACCCATGGTAGATGTTTGCAGACCCGCACATTTGCCAACCCACCCACCCGAATCAGAAAATTTCGGGCCCATCGAAACGGGTACCTGGATGAATTAAGTTTAAATGCAAAATTTAAATTGCATTTAATTTTTTGCAAATTTAACTTAAATATTTAAGTGCAAAATACGTTTGCATACACGTGATTTTGATTCGTTGCAATACCCTCCTATGCAAGTCCCAGCTACCCACATGATCACATACTCGAAAAAAATCCTAGTAATAACTCAAGGTACATTATACTCAAAACTCTTCTATGTTAAGATTGAATTGGAAATAATATCTTCCTAACGATTTCTCAGGTTTATTTATAATTAACAATTAAATGTTAAAACATAATAATTATGAACATTTTATTATATTATGGTTATAACACCTACCAATTTTCAACTGTTGGTTAACCTTATGTTAAATTTTCTGATCCCAAGGAAGCGGGCGTGTAGTGCCAGTTTCCGGTTAGATGGGTTAAATACTGGTTCTTGTATAAAAATTCGGTTAGATGGTCAATCTGGCTTTTGACAAGGTCTGATATTAAGAAGGCAGTTTTCTCACATTTTCTGATATTTTCAATGCATAATAATGCGTAGTTAATTCGAAAAAGATGAATTTAGTACCGCCTTATTTTTATCTTTATTCCGCGAAATAACTTTAAGAAATATAATTTGAATTGCACTTGGCCAATATACCAACAAGATACCATACTCCTGCCCATCTTATATTACTTCTCACATTCATAACTCCCACTATGCCATTCGATAACTCCCACTATGTGACTACACACACACACCCCAAACACACACACACACACACACATCACGTCACCGGAAATCCCCACATATGCTCCCGGCATCAAATATTTACAGACAAACGGCCGACGAGCTCTTGAATTAAATTCCCATCCCCCGCATTGTCCTCTGATTGCTTACAATTGGTCAGAGCGCCCTGCCCGCGGCACGGATCAAGAGGATCCGAAATTCCTTTTGAAGTCCCAGTGACAAAGCCCGCCCGGCTTAGTCAACCGCTGACGGCCAGCCTTACGTCGCGTCGCCCGCAGTCGTCAACAAATAACAAAAACAGCTCACTGTCGCCACGGGCGAACACGAACACGCGCGTTTTTCGTGTGTGCGAGGCCGACGGCAGAGAGAGGGGGACAAATTTCATTCGGAGGGCTTCCCTCGTGTCTTTGTGGGGTTCGGCGGATGTGACCCTCTCGGGACCCTGCTTTCCTAATGATAATCTCCCCTCCCGAAAAGGGGAATAGGAGCGGGTGGAGGAGCGGGGGCTGGGGACGTGGAGAGAGGTTAAATCCAGCGCAGTCCTCGAGCACATGCGACCGTCACGTTCTGGGGATGCGCCCAGGTATTGTTTTGGGTTCACCCGCGCGGCGGCACCGAGGTCGCGTAGTGTTTGCCCAGGACTCTGCAGGCAGAGGTTGGCACAAAGGTTGGATGTACTGTTCTTGTTGGCCATTATTAGATCGTTTATGGGCTGCAATATTGACACATCTCGAAAATTATGTTTCAAGATAAACATGTCTGAAGTTTTAAATGATGGTCGAATTGCAGATATCGCACAGTTATAAACTGGTGCACCGGGAGCAATAGCTCAGTGCATCAACAGATGTCACTGCAGCGCCTCTGACCGGGAGGTCCTAGGTTCAAATCCTGACTGCGGCAGGATTTTCGACACTAGCTTTTCAGCTAGGTTGAATTCAGTCGCTGTCTGGAGGAGAATTCTAGCGGCCGGCTGCTCTGATCGGTAGTTTTCCGTGGTTTCTCCGATCAACACCAGGCGAATGCTGGAGCAGTACCCTACCAAACGGGCCACGGTCCGCGCGCGATCTGTCCTTCCTCTTCCTGTGCTATCCTCTCCCCTTACACACACACTTACACTGACATGCACTACACTAACACATATTCCGGGAGACCGGTCGAGAGCTTAGAGCTTGTCTCGGCTGCGGCGGTGGCCCGCTGGTGGGAGAGTCCTGGTTAGGGGGAAACTCCACTAGCTGACGGTAGGTCGGCGCCGGATCTCGCCATCCAGTGGGGTAAGATCACCGCCATCTCCCGAGAAAAAACATCCACTACACTAACGGGACTAATGACCGAAGCAGTTGACGCGCCCGGAAACACGAAAAAATCAATCAATCAATTAACTGGTGCATTAAGTGGTAAGCATTACTAAAATACTACTTAGAAATTCTGTTAATAATGACAGTTATGACTTAAAATTAGTGTCAGTACTTAAAATGCGTGTTGTTTTAGTTGTGCCAGTGTTGCAGCCCACGAACGATTTGGCTGTGCAATATTATTGCAATGCTAACTTTGGAACAGTTTCAAAAGCATGAGAAGGAGTAAATATTTGAATTAGTCTAATTAGAAATCCACGATGGTAAACCTTACTCAGTATGTGCGTACTAATATATGATTCAGTTTAATATAATTTTAATAATAAGCTTTTTGATTGTATGCGTTTGGTTAGTATTTATTGACACGTCTTAACTATTTGCTTCCGCATTATTATTCATTAATATTTAAGTATTAAATATTAATTAGTATCGTATACATTTATTGAATCATACATACATTTATTTAATCAATTTGCTAATTATTAATTTGGAGAGTTATATTTTTTGTGCCATTGTGAATCAGAGCAAATTAATTCACGGGGTGGGAACTTAAAAACTCATTGAAATGTATGTGAAAAATTGAAACGTCTGTGATACCAAAGATGTTTATCAAAGTATCTTGTGCTGCACTAACAAACATTATTTATTGTGAATTAATAACTGATTTTATTTATGAATTGTACCGTTTTATCATTAAAATACTAACGAAACAAGAAGTTCATAGACATTTATTGTCAAAGATAATTTGAAATAAAAATTCACAATATTGGCTCATTTTTCAAAACAGTTAACATTGTTCGTTCAGATGAATACAGTAATTCTTAAGCCGATAATATTATTTGTGTAAAAATTACTTTACTTTTAGGAGAGAAGAAATGTGTTAAAAAGATACCTCTTTCAGAGTGGTCTATGGAGAAACATACGAGTAGATTGACGGTACAAACATCATCTTAGACGACTTTCCTCCTTCTCTCTGAACGATAAAACTTGATGTGAATTAATTTATTTTTCTTCCTGGGGTACTTATTTAAAAGAACTATATTTCTTCGGTAAGATGTAGATCAGTCTTCTACTTCAATATCGTGCAATACACTGTCGTCAATGATAAACCATGAAACGAAAATACCTTTATTTTATGTTGGCAGAGGATTTTAAACTTTAAGGTTTATAACTTAATCCCCGTGTGTATACACTTTAAGATGAATCGAAAAAGGTTATTTTCTCCAGTGAACAACTTCAACCATTTAAAACAGAATAATGTAAAGTATGAAAATCAAGAATACAAAATCGTACATATTTAAGGAATTTTTAATCCCAGAGCAAAAGAGAAAAAAATTGCACTTTATAAAAACAATTTTACATCTTAATTACTTGTAAAATCTGATGAAAGCTTTGTTAATATAATTGTAATAATGTAATTTATGTAAAAGTTAAATTGAGTTTTTTTCTATTTTTCAAATTTTTAATGATTTAGTTCACTAATAAATAATTTTACTTAATATAAAAAAAGTATCTGAATCTTTATATTTTTACTTTTCAACGACAAACCGTAGTGTAGAAAAAGTGTATTGAACTCCGCCCAAAATTCTAGATTTCTGTGGTAAAACCATATTTAAGGGTCTCTGAGACAAAAAAGTAATTTTTACCACCACGACTCCATGCGTGTGCATGCTCGTGCGTGCGTGCGAGTACGTACCTGCGTTCGTACGTACCTGCGTTCGTATGTACCTGCGTTCGTACGTACCTGCGTTCGTACGTACCTGCGTACGGACGTACCTGCGTACGGACGTACCTGCGTACGGACGTACCTGCGTACGGACGTACCTGCGTACGGACGTACCTGCGTACGGACGTACCTGCGTACGGGCGTACCTGCGTACGGGCGTACCTGCGTACGGACGTACCTGCGTACGGACGTACCTGCGTACGGACGTACCTGCGTACGGACGTACCTGCGTACGGACGTACCTGCGTACGGACGTACCTGCGTACGGACGTACCTGCGTACGGACGTACCTGCGTACGGACGTACCTGCGTACGGACGTACCTGCGTACGGACGTACCTGCGTACGGACGTACCTGCGTACGGACGTACCTGCGTACGGACGTACCTGCGTACGGACGTACCTGCGTACGGACGTACCTGCGTACGGACGTACCTGCGTACGGACGTACCTGCGTACGGACGTACCTGCGTACGGACGTACCTGCGTATCTTACATATCACTCTTGGTAAATGGTTTCTATTACAGGTATACGACATTGTAATGTATTTTGTAACTAATAATAGTAATTTTGCTGTAGTTTATGCAGGTAAATTACGATTACTATTGGTCAGAATATCCCATGATTAAATCCATTTGCACCTTTCCAAGTTTTAATAAATTGATAGCATTTCTTAAGAAAACGTCAGTTTTCATCAGGCGACACAATTGAAAACAAGAGACGAAGTCAGACCTGAGTGTACAATCAATATGACTATAAATATTCATATATACAATGGAAATGTTGTTTATTTGTATTTAAGAATTAAAAAGAAAGAGGTCTAATTTTTTCATTATATGTGAATGATTGTAAGTTTTCTTATTATTATTGTAATCAGCTGCATCGCTAGTGCTAGCCATGCATTTATAAAACAAATCAAAAACGTTGGAACCAATTTTTCCAAATTCATAAGTTGGTATGAAATTTTATTACGGTACATACTGCAACCGGTTTTCCGTCCACTCTTTCTGCTTGCTGCGCCTATTCTATTTCCGTTTATTTATATTTACGCCCTCACATCGGGCGCCTAATGTAACAACTTCTCTATTTCTCCTACTTACTCACTATCCTCGTAAATCATGCTCTCACACGGCGAGCACAATAACCTAACTATCCATGTCCTTTTCTGTTTACTCGTCACGTGAACTATCTTTGCCCTGCCCTAGCTCTACTTACAATTGGGTGCCACAATACCTTTGCTTATCGGTTGCCCGTACCTCTGCTAGCTCGAATCACTATTTATATCCTACCTGGTCGTGGTCCGCGCGCTCATTCCATTCGGACTTGAGGTAAGGGTCCGTTTCGTTCGTGCCTGGGTCAAATTTTATACAACTGCTAAATAATAACACATGGATCCAAGGCAATTATGAGCCATGTTGGATGCTCATACATTTAATGTCGGATTTCCTTTTCTTATATCCCAAATATAAATACCATATGCCCCTCCGACTTGCGAAACATGACAACACAAAATACATAAACACAGGAAAAAAAAATCAAACAAGCACACTGAAAATATAATACAAAATCTCATACACCCACCAGAATGCGCATTCTGTCGTGACCTTTTGATAATACTATCCTTAACCTAATATCAGGACTTGTCTTCGACAGAGTTTTTCTTTTCTCTTTTTTTTCTTTTTTCGGACTTGCGCGTGAACAAACAAAAAATACAGTAATTGCACAAATCGTGCCACTTCCCTTTTCGCAGCGAAGTCACTTCCTGTCAGCGCCCGTCGTTGCTAGTTGTAATGTGTATTTAGTAAGCACTAAGTAAATGTCACTGCTCGTGTAAAGATATCTTTGGAGTAATAGTTATTTATAATATCAGTGGTAAAAATGACATTTCATTTTACGAGTAGGAAATGTGGCACGAGGCCGATAGGCAAAGAGGCGTAATCCTATTAGCACATTAAAATCCTTTTTTTAACGTATATCAAACACTATTTTAACAGCCTTTTAACACTCCATTTATATTAATTCAAGCCAACAATTCCCTTGATTGGGTACTAAGTTACATTAAGATCAGTTGCGGTTGATCAGGCGATATTATTTTGTTTTCTTTGTCGCATTCAGTTTTATCTGAACATTAGAGCATCTGGTACTTTTAGCACTATGACTAAAAATTGATATTTTAGTACACTGTGAATGCCCTAAAAATAACCACGTTTACTAGAGGTAATTTAATATAATAATCATAATCTCTGGACATATTTTATCCGTTTTATTATTTTCTTTTAATTGGCTCTTAAAATTGAATAATTTAATGAAATAAAATTAATTCAAATTTAATTAAATGGAGGGTTGGTTTTAATTAAAACTGAATCGCCATTTCAGCATATTCCGTTCTATCAACTTCAGGAATGCAGAAAACGGTTTAGCACACTTTTCAGTTTAAAATGATGTATAGGTAACCCAATCGTGTTTGAATATGGAGTGAGATATTAAAGTCCCTTCTCTCCTGGAGGAGAATTTAAACGTCCGGCTGCTCTGATCGGTATTTTTCCGTGGTTTCTCCGATCACACCAGGCGAAAGCCGGAGCCTAGCAAACGCCCCAAGGACCGCGCTTTCCTTCTTCTGCCGCGTGTTATCCTCACACTTACATTTACATGCACTACACTATCGCTTTTGTCAGGAGATCAGTCGGGAGCTCAGAGCTTGTCCCGGCAGAGGCGATGCGCCGTTGGTTGGAGATAAATATTTGCGGAAAACACTTCTTGCCGACGTGTAGAACGGCGCCGGATCTCGCCATCCAGTGGGGATGATCAGCACCACTTCTCGCTATAAAAACATTCACAACACTTACGGTACTAACGATCTTATCAGTTTACGCGCCCGGAAATACTAATTAATGAAGTTCCTTCTACCGGTTGCTCAGTGCATCAACTGATGTCCTCTGTAGTGCCTCTGACAGGGCGGTCCTAGGTTTCAGTCCCGACAGTGGCATGATTGTTGACACTGGCTTGTCTGCTAGGTCGAATTCAGTCACTGTCTGGAGGAGAATTGTAGAGGCCGGCTGCTCTGATCGGTAGTTTACTGTGGTGTCTCGGATCAACACCAGGCGAATGTCGGAGAAGTACCCTAACAAACGGACCACGGCCCGCGCGCGTTCATTACTTCTTCTTCCTTGTCCTATCCTGACCCCTTACACACACACACACACACACACACACACACACACACACACACACACACACACACACACACACACACACACACACACACACTAACATACACTACACTATCACATATGCAGGAGACCGGTTGCGAATTTAGAGCTTGTCCCGACTGGGGCGGTGCCCCATTGGTGGGAGATACCGGGTTAAGGGAGACCCCGCTAGCTGACGGTAGGTTAGCGCCGGATCTCGCTATCCAGCGGAAGAAGATGTCCACCACCTCCCGATGAAAAAAAGCATGCACTACACGTACAGGACTAATGACCTCAGTAGTTGTCGCTCCCGGAATCACTAACAACCAACCAACCAACCATCAAGTCTCTTTTGGTTTCTAATGGCGAATGTATATGCCCTCGCAGGACCGCGTACCTTCGACTGTGCGGGCGGAGGCCGTGGATGCCTTAGGGTCGCGCAAGCTTCAGTGAACTCTCGTGGCGTGGAATGGTCGCCCACGTGACGCCCGCGTTTGCAGTGGGGTTTAACGGGCGATGGCACCGCCCGCTCGCCCGCCGCGTCTTTGCTCTTGCCGACCCCGTGTCTTTGCACCCTCAGCACGCCTTCTCGGTGCGCATGCACTGAAAGCTGCAGAACGTGGTTAAAATTGTAACAGATATTTTAAAAAAAGAGGAGGATTTTAATTGAAACTGGATTCTGCCTCTCTAGTTTCCTATTACTAGTGGGTTTCTTGGTGCTATTTTGGATATCCAGGTTATAGTACGGAAGAAGCCCCGCCGGCTGGTTTACGGAATAATATCAAACATATATTTTCAAATTGTGTCTATGTCGTGAACAGTGTCTGCGTATATGTAAATTAGATGAACCATTTTTTTGTTTAAATTGTATTACTTCTCGTTCGACATTTATGTTTTTCGAAGGTTTTGAGATACATAATCTTGTATGGCTTCTTAGGATATGGCCATCCTTAAGTCGCGGTTGGTTTCTTAAATGTATTGAAGGGTTTTGACTTTTTTTCTGTGATAAGATGATGGTGTACTGATGGAAAGGAATGAGGGAGAAGTCAAGTCAAGTTTAAATTTATCTTTCGGAAATCTTAATATAATTCGCGGTCTGCTATTGTTTCTTCCTAAGTTGAATATTGCTGTGCAGGGAGCATTTGGAAGGTGCTTGTAAAAATTGCTGGAAATATTTTTTAATGTCTCCTTGAATTCTGGTATGTCTAATTCCCGTCGGATTTGATGGTTGGGAATGAACATTGGCGCGTTAAAAGTTATTCTCAGATACTTATTTTGAAGAACACTTAAGGCTGTTGATAGTGCTTGATGGGCATCACCCTATGTTGGGCATGCGTAAGTCATTGTTGGTAAAGTAACTAACTTAGAGATTAATAGTCTACATTGTAATCTCAGGGGAGTAAGGCGATTTATAATAGGTGATTAATTATATATTTTAATTCTTGTTTCGTCAATGCATTAACATAGGGTGTTCAGGTGAGTCTTTCATCGAAGAGTAGCCGAGACATTTTATAGGGGAGGTGATCACGGAATTTTTATTCGTTGTGTTATGATTTCTGGAGAATTTTTGGACGGAGAGTAAAGATTTGGCAGTTACTCTTTTGTGGATTAATTCTAACTCTCCAATTCTGAGTCCATTCCACATAGTTATTTACGCTTTCTTGTAGGTGATTTTTTTTACATTGTTTAGCCACTAATGTATCAGAGTTTGTAGCGTAAATTGCTACATCATCAGCGTATAATGCTATGTTAGCCTTTCCTTCTGATGGAATGTGGCAGTAAATATTATTTTATTTATTTAGTCAAAAACAGTCAAAAACTTAAATTAAGTGGGTGAAAGTGCTGATCCTTGAAGGACGGCTGCGTTTATTTGGTATGTTCTTGATGTTACATTGTGGATTATACCTATGAATTTTCTGTTGGAGATGAAACTTGTTTTATATTTTTATTAAATATTCAGGAGTACCCAGATCATTCAATTTGTACACGAGGCCTCTATGCCGAACTTTATTGTAGGCATGGCTCATATCTAAGAAAGCTGAATCTGTCTTCTCTTTTTGTTGGAAACCGTGCGCTATGCTTTCCGTTAATCTTAATAATTGGGGAGGGTTAAAGTATTGGTCAAACTATTTTAGTGTATTATTTTTCCCCTCCAAAAGAAATTGAAAAACAAAATATAAGTAGAAAAAATAACTTCGTATTTTGTTTAGTTCCCTTTTACTAACGTGTTCCCTGTTACCAACATGGATATCCAGATTTCAATGCCAAGGAAAACACTAGCGTTGGTTTCGGGAACAATACCAAACACATACTTTTTCTATTTTTACACATGTCGACGTTCTCGGTAATTTGATAAATCAAGTCAAAAAAATATTTAGTTTTCCGCTTCAATTTCTGCAACACCAAAAATTTAACAGACTTCTGTTGAACCCGTTTTGGATACCCAAGTTCGTCGCGCAGAAAAACCGCGCGTTGGCTTCGAGAATAATTTATACGCTGCTGCCCGTCGGCCCAGGCACCGTCGCCAGGGCCGTGGAAGGGCGCGGTTTGAACTGTTTGTGGTGTTTTAAATCTTGCGTTCCTCGCGGGCGGTTGACGGCTACGCGGGCCTCCAGCGCTTTTTCGGCGGAGGGGGGGGAGGGAGAAGGGGGGGATGGACCGGGGGTGGAAGACGTATGGGCTGGTGTGCTCGTCGACGGGTGTACGAGAACAAACTGATTTCGGTTTGTGCGGTGGAGTTGCTTGTGAAGGTCTGCGAAACGGAGTGGGTTCTCGTGGAGGAGGGTGATGAAGGAATTTTGAAACGCACTTTCTGTGCGTAGAATGAAAATGTACTTTAAAAAATGTTCGCTCATTTCAACGTTCGATTTATAGACTGATTAGTGCAGTTAAGGAATTTTTCCGGTATAGGTCTCATACATACATACATTTATTTGAACTGCAATTGAGTATGATCCGGTGGCAGTTAAATAACAATAATTACAATAATAACAGTATTAATAATAATAATAATAATAATAATAATAATAAAGGAGTACAGTACAAGCCGAACATGCTATAATCCTACTATCACTAATATTAAGTATTATAACAAATATTTCAACTGTCATGATATCCAATAATTATATGTCGGTGATGCTAAAATTTAATACAAGCTACATAAATATTGGCTATTTTTTTAAATTCATTGATCGCGTTCACTACACTTAACTGCATTACACTACACTACATTACACTACACTACATTACACTACACTGTTTTTGCTTTGAATTACACTGACCAGCACTTCACAGCACTTCACCGCACTTCAATGCACTTATTTAATGTCTTTTACTCTCATATTGTTCTAACTTATTTCTAAAGCTTCGGACACTTAGAGGAAAAGCTTTGAAAATTGCTGCGCGTAAACTGTTCCAATCTTTAATTGTTCTGTTACAAAAGGAAAATTTTCCAAGATCTGAATTTTGTTTCCTTGTTCGAATTTTGTGAGTGTGATCGCTTCGGCCGAAATAATTTGTTTTTTTTAGTCTAACCTGAATTTCCCTCCAAGCTGGTTGGCCTTCGTACGATTTATAAAGAGCGCAAAGCATCGCCCTTGTTCTTCTCGTTTCTAGGGGTTCCCATGCCTTTTTTTATTGCGTTAGTTCTTGTACTGGTTCAGTCCTACAAAGACGCTAGACGCAGCATAAACACGCAAAATGTTATCAAAATTTAATTAAATTAATTTAAAATTCTGTATTAAATATCTCGTGTTAGTTTATTTGGTAGTATTGAAGTCATGCAAAATTCAAAACTTAAGTAGTATATGATTTAGTGTAGGGATCACAGAATTTTGAAAATGTGCACACAATTCACTTTTCCCCATAGCCCGTCATACGCAGTTTTTAACTGTTTTTTGACGTAAATAAATAAATAAATAAATAAATGCACAAATTTACTGATGATATAAAACTATATAATATTTTTAATACCTCTTTGTTTAATTAGTTTCTCAACTCTTTAAAACTGCTCTTCGTCGACAAGATTACGAATTATTTTTGATGCTTCTGAGCTTAAAGCTTAAATTTTTTTAAATTTGTACTAAAAGAAATGAAAGATTTATATGCATTCCACTATTTACATTTTTAATGTTTTATCAGAAGTTTGTGCATTATGGGAAATACTATATTTTTCTTCTCGAATGGGTCCGTTGTTCACCATTTTACAAAACTTGTTCTACCACAAACGACATATAGGAAAAACCTGGCAGGAACACCGATCTCCTTTTCTAAAATCGCACCTGAACCTACTCACCAAAATTGTGAGAAACCACTTAGCCATCATCCATGCTCACAAGTTACACTTTCAAACACAAACGGCAAAACCATCAGACCATTTCTTATGAAACATTATACGGCGTAACCTAAATAAGCATATCAATATACCCCCACCTCTTCATCAGGTACAGCATCTCCACCATCTGAAAAATGTGAACTGTTAGGGAAATTCTTTGCTGCATCATTCTCACCTCACCCCACCAACAACCCTGAACAAGACAATTTCATGTCGGAAGAAAACTTAAGGTCAATAATAACAGTTCCAGAATGTCCAAAATTCAATAATCTATTAGAGATCATTAAATATTTTTCTCTGTCAGACCCCAAAAATATCAAACGGTTTCGGCCAAATCTCTGCATACTTACTCAAACGTCTTCCTCAAAAGTCTTTGTACACATTACAGCAGTATTCAATGCAGTTCTAAGAATGTAATACATCCCCCGTAAATGGACATACGCACATAGCATCCCCATCCCCAAGCCAGGAAAACCAAATGAAGACCCAGCAAGCTACCATCCAATCAGCCTGCTATCATCCGTGGGAAAATTACTGAAAAAATGCATCCTCACCAGACTTAATATACCTCACCACACTTAATATAATACCACCTCATCCGCTTGGCTTCCAAACTCAGTTTTCTACATACCACCAAATACTACGATTGACAGAGGACTTTAGCTAAGGTTTCCATGACCATAAGCATACAGTAGTAGTATTCCTTGACATCGCAAAATCATTTGATGTAGTATGGCACCTATTCAAACTCCGGAACATTGGCACTCCCCACTCTCACGCATAATAGAAAGTTTTCTTAGTGAACGCACTTTTTCACTGTAAATTCCCGGCGCACTCTCAACACCATATCTCATTAAATCAGGAGTTCCACAGGGTTGAATCTCTCTCCACCCTATTCAATATTCACATAGCCGACGTACCAACCACACAATCAACATCTGTAATCACCGTTGCAGACGACACAGCAATCTACTCCACAAACCGAGACATAGAAACAGCAATAGAGGATCTACAAAATTATTTCACCGTATTTTCCGATTGGCCTCTATAATGACATATTCAGATAAACGCAAGCAAGAGTCAAATAAAAATATTTACTCTTCGAAGACCCCTCGACCCACCCACACTCGCCTATCAAAACCATAACAAAGCATGAATTCCCACGAACGCCACGGCAAAATACCTAGGAGTATTATTCGTCAGACAACTCTCATGGAGATCAAATATCATGTACAGAACTGCACTAGTCACTAGAAGAACACATCATTAAATCCCTTACTTAAGAAATCATCCCCACTCCAGTTACATACATCCTTCTCTACCAAACAATGATACGACCTACATGCTATGCAACTCCAGTCTGATCCAGCATCCAAAACCAATATTAACAAAATTCAAACGTGCCAAAATAAATACCTAAGAATAAACACAAAGCACTCTGGTTTATCCCAAACTCTCAACTCCATTAAGAACTCGGTATCACCCCCATCACTGGATATATCTCCCTTCTATCTGCAAAATTCTAAAACAAAACTTCTCAAATACCTTCAGCTACCCATTTCAAACTAGGGAGACAGAACCCACATTGAAAACGTTTGAAAAGTAAATTACCCAGAGAATTTTCTGCCCCTCCTTAAGCAGACTGGGCACGATTAGCCTTCCCATATAATATAAAATGCTTCTCAAATAAATAACCACGATAAAATAATCATGTAAACTTGCTGTATAAAAAATCAACTACTGTTCCAGTCGTTCACGGCCGCTGAGGGCTACAGGCCACGCAAGAATAAATTTTAAAAAAAGAAAATAGTTTCTTCGTTTATAGGTTAGTGCTCGTACTACTATAAAGATGGATTTTGAATGTAGTCATTTGAAACCTCGTGAAACATCCTTTTTCCCTTGTCTTCCAATCGTGCTGTGATGCGAAGGGCTTGTGCGGAGCTTCTGCGGAGCTCTGATCGATGGGATGGAAGTGTGTTAAGATCTTGTGTACGGTTAGAAATGGACCTAATTGGAGCGTAGATAGTTACCATCTATAACTTAAAATCCCCTATTAACAATAAGTCAATGCCGGCCCGATGGCCGAGATCGCTAAGGCAGTAGTGTCGTAGTGATCTCGGACCGAAGGGTCGCGGGTTCGAGTCCCGCCTCGGGCATGGTTGTATTGTGTTCGTCCTTTCACCCCTTATCATCAATCACCATATCGTTTCATCCACATAGTTACCATACCGTTAACAGCAATAGTGGTCGCTAATGACCTTAGATGTTGATGCGACCTTAAATAAACCAATAAAAAAAAAGTCAATGTTTAGAAGAGTGCATAACAAGACCAGAAGAATAAGTTCTGACGTAATGGTGATTGCGATCTTTATAATCTAGAGAGGTAGTTCACATGTTTGTACTCTCATAAACAAATGGACACCGAAAACCAATAATCATAAACGTTTTTTAATGTACATTCAATTTTTTCAGAGCGGTATTATCTGATTCAACTTTTTAGTAAAGAGAAGAATTAATCCTATTAGTGACTGGCATTTAGACGGGAACAAATATGAAGTTACAAATAAAAGAATTAGAACATATTTTGTATTTTTTAATTACTAATAAGAGACATATCATTGATATTTTCTTCAAAATCCGTCACTCGGTGGGAAAATCAGTCCGTATTTTGTGAATGTAACGTAATTCCTGTACTTGGTTCTCCACTCGTGCGCTTGTAGCTCTTCGTGAATAAAACGCCATGAATGGAAAAATGTAAGTTATCGCATTTTTTTACAAAATGAACGATGCCCTGTCTCAATTCAGGAGCGCTCGTCAAGAGTATTGAAGGTTTGTTATTCACCATGCTACGGTAATCCACCTACTCTCGAAAAAAAGAGGATGGACACTATGGATCCCGTTAAACTCTGAAAAAAGGCTGTGAGCTTACCATCACACTTGAATGGAGAGGATACAGACGAAGCAAATCGCATTTACATTGGCGAATTACTTGCTTCAAACGCGCCGAGCATAATGAAACAGCCAGCCAGCTTGAATAGAAGCGTTGAATTTCGGTGCCTTTCAGCAGGAAGAGGTGGGAATGAGGCAATGAGGCCATGCTCATGTGCTTGTCGTGAATTCGGACAAATGTACCATGGACAGAAGTAGCAACAAATGGGCATACAAACGCTGGATATGCTCTGGGAAATGACAGAAAAACGCGACCTATATGCACTAGAGGTCAGCATTTTAGTCATTTTTCAAACGCCAATTGAACGCAAAATTCTGAAGTGTGCAACTTGTAGTTTAAGGAAACATGTATAGTTATAAATGTAATATATTTGTTTTTTAAAATTCATAATTCCTTTTTGTAAATTATTGGTGAATTTATAGCATTCACATTTTCTACCTATAAATAATTGCGATGAACTGGGCGGTTTCATTTCATTAGTTGATTGTTAGTGATTCCAGGCGCGTCAACTACTGAGGTCATTAGTCCCGTTAGTGAAGTGCATGTTTTTTCTTCTGAAGATGGTGGTGATCTTCCCCCCGCTTGATGACGAGATCCGGCGCCGACCTACCATCGCCTAGCGAGGTTTCCCCCGACCTGGTATCTCCCACCAGCGGGGCACCTCCCCAGCCGGGATAAGCCCTAAGCTCCCGACCGGTCTTCGTGAGTGGTAATGTAGAGCATGTTAGTATAAGTGTGTGTAAGAGGGAGAGATAGGACAATGAAGAGAAAGGAAAGATCGCGCACGGTCCGTGGCCTGTGTGTTATGGTACTGCTCCGGCATTCGCGTGATATTGATCGGAGAAAGCACGGAAAACTACCGATCAGAGCAGCTGGCCTCTAGTTTTCCTCCAGACAGCGGCAAATTCGACCTAGCTGCAAAGCTAGCGTCGAAACTCTTGCTACAGTCTGAAGTCGAATCTAGGACCTCCCGGTTAGGGGCACAGCAGTGACAGCAGTTGAGCACTGAGGCACCTCTCCCGGTGGTTCATTTTGTAAATGACGACTTTCACCGAGATCATCTCTTATTTAGCGGAATCGCCATATTGACTTAATATCGCACGTGTCAGTGTATTATGACTATATGAATACTTACTTAAGAAGGCCGCACATCACCCACTAGAACTCAGCATGTATTTGTAAGGCCGCATGTTCCCCACTCGTGCTTTAGAGCTTTCTCAGAGTAAACATTTACGTACGTCAAGAGACTACAATTACGAATGTACCTCGCAGTTTCTCGGTGAATAGAGGGTAGCTCGAAAGCGGGGAGCCGAACGGTGTAGGCCTCATATCCGGGGCTGTCGATCTTGCAAAATTCAATCTTCTGAGCTAAGATACCATCGAAATCTGTACAGATATGGCGTTTCCGCAATTTTTGCGAGCAGTTCGGGTGTGTAGAAAGCGATTTTGAAGACCTCACGCTGAAAAGCAGGAACTCTGGCACATTTTGCGTTGTCTGATTCCGGAGTGTGACATAACTTACGCACCTAACTATTCCAAATGTCATTTTTAATTAATAATTCTGTTAAAAATTACATAATAACACTCTAAGTTTCATAATAATCAGCTTTTTTGAATACTTGCAATTTAGCTTTAGATCCTCATTACGAAATAATCATATCTGCATATCTATTATTGTGTCAATTGAATGACATTTTAAACTTATAACCACGTTTTCGATCAGTTTTTGCACTGGTCGGCGGCGGCCGCGGCAGTGGCAAGGTAAGGCAAATCACTGTGTGGCCAGAAGGGAGCGGACGAGAACCGCCTGAGGTGAATTGGGAGGCGCTGCTTTGGGATATTCAGTGTTAGATTTTTCTAATTAAAAATGTATGCAAGTCTTTCAAGTTCATATAAGTCATCATGTAAGTCAATGTGTCAGCCGACAAGATTGTGTATTCTATATTGACGAAATTAAGTAGACTTTCGATGAGTCTAAAATTCGCAGTAGGGAGATGTGCACGATGTGGAAAAAATCAACAGAAAAACTGCTGTATTTTAAAATGTAAATTCCACGACAATTTCTTGAGCGTTAGCTCAAACAACAAAATATTCAAGTGAAGGAAAACACCGGGAGACTATGGGAGTCAAATAAGTAGGAAATTTTGGAAGTCCATTTTTCTTTTTCGTGCTAAAATATTTGCAAGCGCTTTTCCTAACACAAGCTGTTCGTTACAAGATAAGGGTTACAACGAAATCTAGAAATGGATTGGTTTTTGTTCATTCTTACCTGCACAGAGTTAATGTGCATAGATACCAGAAAACCAAATTATAGTTACAGAAAGTGTGCAAAAACCCTGGACCGTCGGTATGTTTTCAGCGCGCCTTGAGCAAAGAATAATATTTTAACACACTTTCGACATAACAACTGATCCTCTCGCTTCTATATTTTTATAGAGGACACTCGGTAACTCCTTACTGAAGAAACTGACATAACTTTATTTACTTTATAAAAATAGTGGTAAAGCGATCATTAATTTATACCACAATTCACAAAAAACTCTATAAAAAGGGGGAAACTCACACCACGTATTACATTTATTTTTCATTTACTTTTTATTTTTGCAATATGAAAATCATATCGTGTATGTCCCTCGCGATACGTTTTATAAACCTTGGCTCTTAGGTTTCATAAGGTGGTAAATACTGGTTTACAGAAATCATAACCTACTAAAAAGTAGGGAGCCTATTGGCAATTTTCTTAAGAGGGGAACATTAAAAACTCCCGAAGAGAATTAAAGGAAGAATTGAGGAGTGAAAACTATTTTCGTTTTCACCCACAGTCTGAATTATCTTTAAGAATACCCTTGGCAATGACTTCATCTCTATTTTCCCAGATTTGAACATTTCAAATCGTAGAAACCATATACGAGGCCACACAGCTGGTTAATTGTATCCCTTGCAAGACGAAATTAATAATTTTCTGGCAGGGGACATCAATCTCTTTCCGGCATCCTCCCCTCCACGTCAATGCGTACCCTGCCTGTAAATTGCTGTCATATGGAGGTTTCAAGCCCTTGTCGATACGTCCAAAAAGGAAAATGTTGTGAACCTCTGGTTGGTCACTGTCCTGTTGTCCCGTTGGCATTATTACGAGTTCATTTGTTTTAGCCAGCCAAACTGCGCTGATAGATCACTGTCGCGCGGACGGCACTTTTGAAGCAGCTGTGAATACTCGTACATTCAGAAATGAAAAAGTTGTGAACCTTTGCTCTTTAGCAACGAAAATACGTTGTTGGGGCACTGACACATGGATGGGCCCTTTCAGAGAGTTGTGGATACGTCCAAAAAAGCAAACACAGTGCACCTCTGATTTTCATGAACTAAACTGCGCTGGTAGATTGCTGTCGCAAGGGCTGCATTTCAAAGCATTTGTGGTTACATTCAGAAATGAAAATGTTCTGAATCCCAGGTTTTCACCAACCAAACTGCGCTGGTAGATCACTGTCGCGCGGGAGGCCCTTTTGAAGCTGCAGTGGATCCGTTCAGAAAGGTAAATATTATGAACCTCTGGTTTTCACCAACTAAACTGCGCTGGTAGATCACTGTCGCGCGGGCGTCCCTTTTGAAGCTGCAGTGGATCCGTTCAGAATCGAGCAGCGTCGAGCGAATCGCGTGGCGGAGGAGGACGCGTCCGCGACGCGCGTCGCAGCGCCTGGGGGTGTGGCGTGTGCGGGGTCAGCAGGGCGGGGGCGGGGCGAGGCGCTCGGCGCTGACTGACGTATAATTGGGAGGCGCCGTGCCAACGCTGTTAATAACGCCGGCGACGAGACCCACTCTTCGGCGCGCCAGCTATCGGCTCTCGTCCGCGAGTCAACGCTGACGACGCCGGCGTCGGGGTGGGGGGAAGTTGGGCTGGAGCAAAAGGGGGGGGGCTGGATGAGGGAGGTGACGGGTGGGTGAACGCTGAAACGGCGATGAAGGTGTCGGTGATGGTGACAACAGTGTGTATGAAGGACTAAGGATTGTAAAAAGGGAAGTGGATTATTCACTGACAGCTGTTGATTAGAAAGGGTTGGAGTAATTTATGTGAAATGATGGGCGCAGGTGTGCAGCCATCCGAGAATGAGAAAAGTGAAGAGACGTTGTAACGATGAGAGGAGGAAGCGAAGGGTGTGGAAATGATTTTCATGAAAGAATGTTGAAGAGGCAGTAATGAATTGAGTAACTCGTTGTACTAAATAGATACTAGGTGAAATGGGTCCTCCTGTATTCAGACGAAACAATGCGGATCTTCACAAAACGAGTAAGATCCGAAGAGATCGAGGTAGGGGATCAAAATGAGAGGAGACGGGTTACACGTTGTCTTGTAGTGAGATAGGATGGGTCGGGTCGGAACGAAAAGGTCCGAAATGGGTCGGATCGGTTGGGGATGAACTGGAAGTGATCGGGTCGGACCGGCTAGAGTTGAACCGGAACTGCTCAAGTTGGACAGGGACCGACCGGATCGGAACGCATGTGGAACAGGAATGATTGTGTCATGGGATGCACAACTTCAAGACGACATGCTGAAGCAACGCATATTACAGTCATACATAATGTTGACACGAACAAGAACAGAACTACCGGACCCCAAGGAAGGTTAAAGAAAGTTAACCGAAACACCAATATGGCGAACGGTCTGCAATCAACATATTAGCTTTATTAAGATGGCCGGCTTTCGACGGCTTTGCCGTCATCGTCAGTCTACAAGATACAGAAAGATATAACAAAATTATAAATAAATACACAATAAGATAGAAAATTAAATTACAATTACGATACATTTAAAGTTTTTCGATACAGATAGCAGATAACATTTCAAAAAAAGAAATGTAACGGGAGGATTAGTAGCAGTTGAAATTAAACATTAAAAAAATCAATAAAGAAAGACATATGATTGCTAAAGATAAGGAACATATAGCAGATAAAATTGCAAAAATGAATTGCGACAGGGGGGAATTAATACAGATAATAGCAGTTCAAATTTCAGATTATAAATATATGTGAAGAAATATACATTCTCATATTCAAAAGAAAGAAAAACAAAATTAAAATAAATATAAAAATTAATTTAATATATATATATATATATATATATATATATATATATATATATATATATATATATATATATATATATACATAAGAAATGGGGGATAGTAATAATAATTAATATCAAATGTTATTACAAAGATGGAGAAATAATTGAATAATAAGTCTGCAATCGCCTTCTGCAAGTGTGACGCCGCCGCCCGAGAGAGCGGTGACGACGCGCCGGCGAGAAGGGCGTCGCGCGTCGCGACGGAGGTGGCGACGGCGGCAGCGCCTGACGGCGCAGATTGCCGGGTGATTGATCCCCCCTTCAATTACGGGCAGCGCCGCGACAGCCGTCGGCGCCATGAAATTGAATCGCGAGAAATAAAGAGGGCGGTGCCACGCGACAAGCGCTCTCGGCGGGTGGGGTGGGGAAGCAGGGGCGCGGAGAGACGCCGTTGGGCAGGGGAATGGGGAGCGACACGTGTAAACGAACATCGGAAGGCGTCCGATACGAAAAGGGAACTTGGCAGGACGGCGTGGAAACCAGACGGTGTCGCAGGGCGCACGTGCGACATGCCCTTGCCGGGGGGAAAGGGTGGTTGGAAGGTGGGGAGTGGTCGGTGTGGAGAGTGGAAGAGGCAAGACAGAAGCAAGTGAGTGGAAAGCGTAGACTTTGTAGGGTGGATCGTGCAGGGTGGGGGTGAATGGCGCAGATTGAGCAGTGGAGGCTGGATGCTGCAGTTTGGAGATGGCACTGGGTGGATGGTGCAGGGAGGATGGTGTAGGATGGATGGTGCGGGTAGGTGGAGAGGACGAAGCAGTGTGGATGGTACGCGGTTGATGGTGCTGGGAGGAGAGATGTTTGTGGAGAGTGATTGACGGAGGGTGTGTTGACGGAGGGTGGAATGACGTATTGCGAGGTTAGAAACTTCATGATTGCGAACATTTAATGAACTTATTAATTTATAATTTTTACTTTCTCGTACACCTCACGGTTGGAAAAGGAAACAGTTATTAACGTCAGGAGGCCAATAAACAGCAAATAACCAACCGAATCTGTTATTTGTATTTTGGCCTTCTGTTGTTCCGTACTTTTCGTAATATCTTCCTCTTGTTAAAAAGGCAACATATAAACAATAAATATATTTTTTTTTAAAATAAGTGTGCTGACGCTCCCTCTTCAGCTACAACTCTTTGGTTTCGATTATTCTGAGCGTTCGGAGGACTGTTAAATGCCAAATGGACGGCTATTAATCGGGGCTTTCTCTATTTGGTTGCATTAAGTTGATATAGTGTACAATATTGCGAATAGGTACTGAAGTATTCTATGACAAATGTCTGAATGTTTCACAATTATCCATTCTCCTGTATTCAATTTTGAATTCCAGGCAGTGTGTTTTACGAATGATGCCGTGTGTAGCGTGCGACGAAAGCGATCAGATATGATCATTTCCTGTGAAAGGGTTGTTGCTATTGAAATGAATCCTATCGCCCAATTTTGATGACCATCTCCGAACACGAACATCTGCACTTTATTCTGTAATAAATGTCTGCCCATCGGAGAAAATTCAAAATATTCTTGCCGATTAAGCTTAGAAGAGTGTAATTGTGCATGTATGGATAATTATACAGCGATTGTTGATTTTATACAGAATATGATTTGTGTAATTGAGTCAATCAGTTTTAGTACGTGGACATTGGTAGAGTTTTCAATGTTATTTTTTGGAATTATTTCAAATGTAGTGACGTCTGTGTGGTTTAGTTATAATACTTTTTATTTAATGATTACATTTCTCTTCAATATTTTTTTACTTTCTCGCTACCGCGCTTGAATGAATATAGACATTCTTGTCTTAATGAAACGGGTTGATGAAAAATTGAATAAAAAATGTTCAATTTTTCAAAATATGAGTATTATTTTTGTAATTTGGCAACATAGTCGCCCTCTCCCAAATTAGTGCATTTCGTGAACGTAAAATGATTAGCGATACTAGGCTGCTACACAAATGAGAATTTGTTCATTATTCATGTTTCTTTATTCGTTTCTTCTTCTGGCTTTTCTTATAAGTTCAAAATTAATCCTTTAGAAATTATTTAAAACCTATTTGTGTCCTTTAATAGACTTAAATGTGAAAACGAATAGATGCTTTGCTTAATAAGATGTGGGAATGAAACGTAATGCACATAAAAACTAAGTAATTTTGATGAATATAAAAATATTATATCTTATTATTATATTTTTCTATGCATTTTCATTTTCTTGCCATGTATATACGTATTTTCTTGTATCAACAATGCTAATTGGCCAAAAGTGTATCCCATACAAATTAGCGCGGTCACTGTTGCTTTAATCCATTGTTGTAACCCCACGCTTATAAGAGAAGGCGATAATGACTACCTATTATTTTGCGTTAATATAAGCTAATCATTTTATTTACGGCTTAAATACGCATCGTGCATCGTTGGCACATTTATGAAGAACGTGAATATACTAACTTCAATAGCAGAAAACTATTTTCGTTTAAACATTTGATTTAAAAAAATATAAATGTATATTTCACTCTTCATTTCTGTAAGAATTTTTCAAATGGTAGTTGAAGTGTAAGATGTAAATTGTCATATTATAATATTACATAGCCATTAACAATATTGCGAGAAAATAAGTGCTGTTGTTGCACCACAACTTTCTTTAATAAACACTACAAATTTATAAAAGATTTGTTCTCTTTAGAATGTTATTTCTGAGCAACCTTATTACATAATTATATTAACCCATTTATTCCCACTATTGGGAATACGCCCCATTATTGGGGCGGTGCACTTTATTATAAATTTAGAGGTATTAAAACTTCATTTCAACGAAATTTTAATATGAAGTGATTGAGATTGGCAATATGTAATAAACTAATTGTCGAGACATGCTCTAATTTGTTTCTAACCGTTTCCAATATACGCCAAAGATAACGATGTTACGATGTTAGGGCTTGAAATAAAAGATAAGTCCTTTTCCTTGTCTTATTTTTTGAATATTCTGATAATATCACTCTCTCTTTCTCACTTCTCTCCTCATATACATTCTCAACATATCTATATAAGAAAATTGCAAAAACATGTGTGTGAGCATAATAATATGAGTGTAAACAATAAATAAACCCCAATGACATGTATAATAATATGAGTGTAACTAATAAATAAACCCCAATAATTTGGTGGTGGGAATTATTGGATAGGGGTTTATTTATTTAGTTGATATTATAATATAGCTAATTATAACTCACATTATTATAAATATTCTTAAGTTTTAGGTTTATTTACAATGATAGCTCAGGCGTGAATAACATAACGCAATTTTTCTTGACTTTGTCTTACGGTGCACGAAATTGCATCGATACTTGAAGACAATGATGATTTATTGAGCGGAAGTGTGTATATTCCATCTGAGAATCTGATCATATCTGAGAATCATTTGTTGTCAGATAGTGATAGTGAAGTCGATTACAATGTTGCTGTAGATAGTTTGAGCAGCGTGGTCATGCAGAGTTATTTGCAAGAAAACTTGATAAAGACACTGGCTGTGTTATAGATGCTGAAATACTTAGGTACACCAGGGGATATCTGTGAAACAAATGAGTGTACAGATAATACTAAGGAAAAGGCACATTAACCTTGTTAGGATGTGATGAAATGTTTGTTCAGTGCGCTTCTGAATTATGTGCTAAGTCATGATTATACTCCAGTAGAGCTCTTTAAACATTTTATGACAAGGGGGTAGCAGACACACAAATGAAGGATAGCAGACACAGTCCGATTCGGTGGAATGAACTACTACATCAATATAAAGAGATCAACTTAGATACGTTGTGCATTACGTCACAAAAACACCACAAGAAATGTAATGTGGAATGTCAGGTGAATTATTTAAAATCGTTTTACTTCTCATAATGAACAATAAAATATTTTTGTCTTCATTTTTCTTTGTATGTTGCAATATTTAATATGTAACTTCATCAATAAATATAAAACGTTGATACCCAGCCATTTGTTTCAAATATTTATAGTCACAATTAACACCTCCCCTTTCATTCCCAACCCTCCCCCAATAATAGGGCGGCATATTTTCTCTACACGCCTAACAGCAATGACCGAATATTGATAAAAATTCATTTCTCTTTATAGTTATCAACATATGTAATAATAATAATTGTGTAATTTTTAAAATAGATAAATAGTTGTGGGAATAACTGGGTTAATAATGTTTTGTATCACGTTCCTGTATTTTTTGAACATTTTATTCCTTCACATTGTAAAATATGTATTTTCTCCACAATCCGTAATATTCAAAATTTACTGTAATTTGTAATCAGGTGTTTGTTTGTTGTTCAATTACTCTATTAAATGAAATTATATAACGTAAAATAATTTTATCAACTCGTTATTTTTATTCCTTAGTTCTAGTGGTTTGTATATTAAATGTCGGTATTTTGGTTAGCAATCTAATTTGTCATTTTATATAAATTGTTGCCAATAGAACATTAATTTCTGCTCGTTTGTCATGAAAACCACGAAAAAGCTGAAGCATTAGCATTATCCTCATCGTTGCACAAATGAACATGAGTATATATAAAAACGAAACATTGATTTGTTGTGTAAATTTGAGAACGAATATTGGCTGGACATGTATCTTCAAGCACCATAATGAATGAGTTATTTTGTATAAATAAAATTTTGAATAAAAATTTACTGATTACTTCGTTATACCACCTTTTTAAAGAAATATGTAAATAAGAAGTGCCTTTATTGTGAATGGAGGTAGTGATAAATCATCTTTCTCAACTGATTTGTTTTGCTTTTATAGAATTGTTGTATTGAAAGTGACAAAAAAAAAACTTACCGGACGCAGACTGATAAAGACATTTCATTTCTCTGTTCCTCGGAGTACAACACACAACAGTATAACGAAAAATAATTACCAATCTCTTTAATCTTTGCTTTCCAGAATCGCTTTAGTGCAGCAATCCTACATCCAGAGTGCTGGTGCATTATGCGTAGGCTGTGCAGTGCGAGCATTATTGTCCGCTGATTCCTCCGGGGGCCAGTAACCTCCTGACCTAGCCCACCAGCTTGCTACTTCACTCTCTGAGAGGAGCATCACTCGGGTGTGGAGACTGTAACGCTTGTCCGCTTGCGCTTCCATGGCCAGCGTTACAACACCCTTCCGCAACCTGTGCCGGTCCCTAGACGCTCATAGACAGTTCCCCTGCCACGCGGATAGGCAAACTCGGCGTGTGTACTAGCCTATTTCGAGCAAGAGTATTCCCGAGGGAGAGTGATTCGGTTAGCACCAAACCGAACGTCGCTCAACATTAATTTTTGTGTTTATTTTGAATGTGCACGTTAAAGCTTGGGAAACTTCGCTAACCCATAAAATCTGATCTGAATTTATGTTATGCGATTACAAACTTGAAGTCAACTCATTCATTATGGTTCTTTGGGGATTTGTTTTGGCAATTTAATAGTTTATAGTTTTCTTGTATTATTTTAAGAAAATACTTCAGTAACAATTGCACATTGTTTAACAGATTTAAAAAATTAAATCTACAGCTAAATAATTGTTTTGCTGTCTGGGTGGAACCATTCAGATTCAGTTTTAATACAAACGTGACGAATCAATATGTTTAACAATATTGTAAATATTTTTATAATTTCTTTCTCTCACAGTTCACTGGTTATTTATCAGAGAACAATGTGTTCATTTTCTTATTTTTGATCATGATAGTATTGTTTCTTCCAGTTCTCTTCCGATCATTTTCCTAATTTAAGTTAGTTTTGTAATAACACGGTTTTCTGTAGAAAACCAGTATTTGCCAATTTCTTTTAGATACACAAATATTTCATACATGTCTGCATTTGGTGGTATTAATAAGCGTATTTTTTTATTACATATTCTGAGACGTCATACAGCATTTCATCATACTAGTATAATACGCCTGCATCGCGAAGTCATATTGCATTATGCCTGCATCTTCAAGTAATACTGTCCAGGACTACTTTTAGAAGAAAATGTTTCTGATAAATACGTATATTTAAAGATTAAAATGCCCGGAGTAAGTTTGAAGGTACTCTGTATTGGAGGTAAAAAAGAATATGCCAAAGTAATAAAAGTGAACGAAGTTAATTTGACTCCAGTACGTGATTAAGGATTCAGTTACTAAATAGATAGTGCTGAAATTGGGACTGGAGATTCTATATCTTCGAGGATCACCTTTAATGATATGACAAGGATTTTACATCTCCCCATTCATAGCCCTCTGAAGGAGCCTCATGTATTTGAAGCATTCTGCTAAGACAAATATTCAATATGTATGACTGAAATTGTGGTCAGTAATTCAAGGATGCGGATACTCTTGCAACATTGTGGACCGAATCGAGAACAGGTTCCATGAATCACACTATTCACATTGGACAACTGTACTAAGATCGTTTGGGAATTTCGTGGACACGATATTATTATTCTTCCGTCGTTAAGAACATACGCGATATACTGTCTCATTACTGTTACATCTCGGAAAACAAAAACTGTATTGGGTCTATCGTCGCCTATCTCTCCCACCTCTTCAATCTTAATAACGCAAAATAAATTCTTAAATAATAAATATACTTACAGAATGTGGTACAAGAGTTTCGAATAGCAAGTAGAAAAATGAAAAAACTAATCGTTATTACTTATAAAATACAAGTTGCTAACAATCACATTGATACTTGAGGCATATCTTATCAGTGTGCCTATTGTTGAAACAACCTGTTCACTTTTGTAATCAATGAAAATATACTCCCACAATAGAGCTATTTAGATTTAACTCTCCCGTAATAAGTATTTAATTTTATCTTCTAATTTTCGGCAAATCTCTACATTTTATTTGTAATTTAAAAAAATCTAATTCAATGAAAACTTAATTTCCCTTCCCCTCTCTTTCTTAATATGTACAATTTGCTACAGTCGCTTGAACTTCACCTTGCAGCAACATAGTTTCTTTCGTCGCAGTGCCCGCGTCCTCGAATCTTCGCCGGCCACGTGCTCGTCCCCAGGGCCAATCCTACCACGCCCCCTCTGTCGCTTCCACTGCTGCTGCCGCCGCCGCCGCCGCCACGACTATCACCACCACCACCATCATCACCGCCATCTCCATCACGTCTCGTCCATTCCCGTTCCAACTACCACACCCTCTTTACCGCTGCCGCCTCCGTCACCGCCACAGCAAAAATCACCATTACCATCACCACCATCCCACACTCGCCCCACCACCTCCGCCGCCAATACCACGCTGTCTCTGCCGACCGCGCCCGCGCCCTCCCCCCCCGCGCCACCACGCCTTCTTTGCCACTACCGTCATCGCTGTCGCCACAGCTCCTGCCACTATCACCACCACCACCATTGTCACCACCACCATTGTCACCACCACCACCGTCACCGCCACCACCACCGTCACCACCACTACCGTCACCATCATCACTACCATCACCATCACTACCATCACCATCAGTACCACTATCGCCCCACCACCACCGCCGCCAACACCTCGCCTCCTACGCCGCACGCACCCCCGTCACAACGCCCCCCTTTACCACTACCGTCATCGCTGTAACCGCCGCCCCCGTCACCATCACCCTCACCATCGTCACCTCCATCACGCCTCGTCCGTCGCCCCGTTCCATCTACCACGCCCTCTTTGCCACTACCGTCACCGCTGTCGCCGCCACTCCAGCCACCAACTTACCCACCACCATCTTCACCACCGCCACCTACATCACGCCTCCTCCGCCGCCCCCCCCCCCCCCCCCCCGCCACCCCCCCGCCACCACGCCCCTGCCACCACGCCCCCGCCACCACGCCCCCGCCACCACGCCCCCGCCGCCACGCCCCTGCCGCCACGCCCCCTTTGCCTCTACCGTCATCGCCGTCGCCGCTACCGGCGCCTGCTCGCTTCGCATGCGAACACGCGCGTCGCGCACACGGCCCGGCGGCGCGGCGTGGCGTGGCCTCCGCCACCTGGCAACCAAAGCCCCGAGCTCATCTCGGCGCGCGCTTTGATCCGCGAATAAAGACGCGGCGCCCGGCGCGGTGCACGCCCCGCGTCGCACCGATCTCCTCCGCCACGCACCATCCGCACCACCCGAGCCGCTCCCCCGTGGCGCCTCCTCGTGCTCGCACGCCTGGCGCCCCAATCAGACGCGAATTGCCCCACCCGACCCGTTCTGATACGAACTGCTTTGGACCGACCCGACCTGCTCCGACCTGTGCCGCTTTGCTCCGCACCGTTCAGTTTCCTCCAGAAATTGTCCACCACGTTTCACTCGAAACCGAAGAATTCGAGGGAATAATACCTCACAGTGGTTAAGAAGATCTAAATATATAATGCTCTCATATCTCTGTTCGGATGATAAGGGTTGATAAGGTGAAATCATCACGCGGGTGACGAGAATGTGAATGAATGGCGTAAGGTGTCCTACCGTAAGAGGTCCTAGGGTTCGAGTCCCGACGGAGAGCAGTGGATATTTGACGATACCTAGATAGCTAGGTGGGATTTAGTTCATGCTGCTTGGAGGAACATTGTAGTGACGTGACGCTCTAATTCTTTCGCCGATCAGCACTAGCCGAATGCCGGAGCATGCCAGACAAATAATCGTGGACCTCGCGCAATCTTTTCTTTCTACTTTGTCGCATAATACTTACGTAGACAAAGTATTGTAATTCACCGACAAAAAACGGCTATTTTTAATAGAAAAAGCTCGTATTTCAAGTGTCTGGTACCGAAAAAGTCGATAAATCTCTGACGTGTTGTGTGATTGAAATCCACGTTTTGTGACGTCTTTGTGTCAAACTAGTAGTGCTACAACAGCACGTACCTTCCTTGTTGGGCGATGTTTTTGGCCGCATGGAACGCGGTTTTGAATTGTCGAATTTGTGTTGATGTATTAGCATTAATAGATTTAGTTTTCGCGTCTAATGCGCTACAATTGGTAATGTTTTACAAAAGAAGGCAGAGTTGCTAAAATGGACAGAAATTACGATATTATAATATTAAGTAAACGTTACTAATGCGAGAAAGTACGTGCTGCTGTAGCACGACAACTTCAGCCTTATTAACGTTTAAAGACACTCTTATACGCGCTACCACATGTCGGATATCAGGGAATCTTGGAGATATTTCCGGCTGGGATGGTGCACCGTTGGGGGAGATACCTATACACACCCTTCCCTCATTCCAATCTATTTGCTTGCTATACGTTTCTCCATCTAACCGTTCAAAATTGCTTAGCATTGTTGCTCTACTAACCCGTCACACCCTCATACCAACCCCATTTAACAGGTCTCTCTCTCTGTCTTTCTCTCTCTCTCTCTCTCTCTCTTTCTCTCTCTCTCTCTCTCTCGGCTCTTCTTCAACTCTTTATTGACGTCCTCGTTTTTTAATTCTTTCTCATCCATTTTGTTCGATAGTTTACCTAGTCGCTGACAATCAACTCGTTCCTGTTCACCATCAGACCTACCATTTCTAACACCCCCTACCACGACTCCTAACCAGCTAAACCACCCACCCTCCTAGAGGTCCCTTCTGCCCGCCGCTATCAGCCAAACCCCCTTCTCCTCTTATCCCTCCTACTCCTCCTCCGACTCCGCTCCCGCCGCCGCCTCCATCGCCGCGCTGCCGCCTTGCAGGTGCGAAGTTGCTCGCTCTGTGCCGAAAGGAGTTCATTACTACATGCAAATAAGTTGGATATTAGTTCGGAGCGCAAGTTTTAACTGTGTGTATTCCACGGGAGCGCCCGGGAAGAGGCACAAGCGGCCCAAGAAGATGTTGGAGGCGTCGGCGACGGCGACGCGTCGCTTGTTCTGAGTAGGTAGAAGTGTCGACGGCGGTGGAGGAGGAGGATGGGTCGTGATGTAGGGTGAGACGGGAGTGAAAGCGGATACTGGAGGTGACTGGATACGAGGTCGTAGTAGTGGTAAGAGCAGAGTGATGACGGAGGAGAGTTCGGAGGAGAGAGAGGTCGGGGGAGAGAGAGGTCGGAGGAGAGAGAGGTCGGAGGAGAGAGAGGTCGGAGGAGAGAGAGGTCGGAGGAGAGAGAGGTCGGAGGAGAGAGAGGTCGGAGGAGAGAGAGGTCGGAGGAGAGAGAGGTCGGAGAGAGAGGTCATTTAGAAATGGGGGAGTGACAGAGAGAAAATGGTAAAGAACGTGAAGGAGGAGTCGGGAGTGGGGGCAGGACATGGAGGTGAGGTAGGTATGGAGGTAGGTAAGCCCGCAGATATATGTGTAGTTTGTGTCGCTCGTTTCGGTAGTGCCGGCGTCATCCGAGAGCCCTGCCGCCTGCAAATCGCAAGCCTGCGATACCTGCCTTGTCGACAGGATCTTCCGCTGGAACCGGTACGATTTCATAGGAGGACTGATTTTGTGACTGGTCACAGCGACGATTTCGTGATAGGAGTTTCGTAGCTGTTTCTAAGAGCTAGTGAATTGTAGGGTTTATTGAAATGGTATTGTTGACTTGTCCTGTTTGCCTACGAGTGTTCAATGATTAACTTGAGGTTTTGGGAAATAATCTATCCAAATGCTTGTTGTAGCAGTTCTTAAAAATAATAGAAACTGAAATAGAAAATAATAGAAGGAAACTAGTGTTTGATGGTGTAATGGGTTATGAAACATGAGTACTTAACATGGAGGTAAGGTCCCAAAAGGAGTTTTGACAATTCTCTTGTTTTCATTGTTTTTATTTCATTAATTATTAAACATGACGTTTTGGAGGGATTTTCATCAGACACTGAAAAATACATACATCAAGGATTAACATTTATGCAAAAAGCATTTTTCAACAGGTTACCGACACAAATTTTTCTAAAAAACATATACCTACAATTTACAATTTTAGCCTTATAGAAGAAAAGGAATGAGAATTCTCAGTATCATGGTCTACTAATGGCACAGATTTCCTTAGAAATTCAGATCTGCAAAGAATAAAATAATATAATCTCTATGAATGGTAAAGTATATTAAAATTTAAATATATTAAAATAATATATTATTAACATCAATCCTTAAAAACCTATCCAATTAGTACATTAAAATTAATAAACATTATAACACTTTTATTTTATAAAAATAATTACATGACACGCGACTTTGAATGCGAGTGCGAATGACAATTCGAACACGGGAGTTTATTCCACTAACCTTTTTTATTACCAAACCTGGAAGAGGGGGAATTTGGATCGAGATTGGTTTGTAACGTGGCAGTCGCTATTAGGAAACTTGTTTGGAGAAAAGGAAAGAGTAAGAGGCAAGGAGAGGGGGGGTATTTCTGTTGGAAGTTGACTAGAACATTAAAGTTGTAAACGTATTCATCTCCCTTTTTGCGTTCATCGTAGTATGAGTATTGATATTTAACACGTCGAGACACGGTCTTGCATAGTAGTTTGCTTCATATTTGAGTGAGACTGGGTTCTGGAAGTGCAGGAGGTGCAGTTTCTCGATACGAAGGATTCTCGAGAATTCACCTGATTGCTGTCTTAGCCTGATTGTTGAATGTCTTAGCCTAAATGAAATTCATTTTCGCGGTATTCTATGACCACCTGCAACGAATAAAGTCATTGGGGTAGTTGGTAAGTTACAAACAGTACATAGATGGATTTTATAATGTAACACGAACGTTTGCTCGTTCCCATATTTGCATGTTTCCATATTTGCATCCGCGATTTACTCGTTTATTTAATGAGCGTTGTAGAAATTTAATTAACGTCACATTTACGATCACACAGAATACAAAAAGAATGGTTTGAAATTCGTGAGTAAGATGGTATATTATGTTACATATCATTGCCGTTAGGGTTCTCGCCAATATTCCAGTGTAGTGATCTCTAACCTTCGACGATTTGATGACCAACAGGGCATTCAGCATGAAACAGTAATGGCACATTCGCGCGTTATAGGATGTATTGCTGAGTTATGTGATAAAGAAATTATATTCTTATATTTAGATGATGAGTGAAATAAAGTAAAGGTCACAAAGATTTTAATAATTTATATATCTATGATTTGCGCATTTCCCTGACTGTTTTAACTAAACTGTTATTTTGAGTTTTTCTAATAGTGTCAGTTCTATAAATTCCGTAAAGTACAGTCACTACTTGACTACACTTTAGTTATTATGAACATTAAGATAAACTCAAAAAAATGCAAGTAGAAAAATGACAGTTACCTAGCAACATATTATTAAACGATATATTTTTAAATAAATGTGTTATATTTACGTAATTAGTAAATAGTGTATATTACTTTCATAAGTCATATTTAACTGTTTACCATAATGAACACCTCCCGATCCTTTAAAAGGACACAAAATAATGCTTCCTTGTTACAAAGAATATTGCTTCTTGCTCAAGAGGGTAATCCACTTTCCCTACAATCTTCGTATCAAAATTGTTCTTTTAAGGATTAAATATTATTTTTGTATTTTTGGAAAAAGATAATTTATTTTACAGAGCACTGATTTTAAACGCCAGTGCATTCACAAAAAAATGTTATTTTCATTATTTGCATTAGGATTACTTGTTTGGGGAAAACAAGGAGACGATGAATGTTCTTATAACTGGGAGCAAATAAAACAGCTCGCAATATTTGAAATACTTAAGAATTAGATGCACATATGAAACGGCTCCTCTTTTTGTAGTAATTCTGATAATAATGCAGGTAGATGGCTCGTTTCAGGTATTTATGATAATAAACAAAAATATTTATATTGTGTTTCTTCACCTCACGCTGGAAGTGCCCACTGAAACGGTTGCGGACTTGCTATAATAAAATTTATGATAACTCGAAAATACTACCTGTGTATGTTTAATTTAATATAAATAAACAATTTCCCTCCGCTTTGGAACTAATTTACTGTTTCAAAAACTTATTTAAAGGTGTGAATCCGCTAAGCCGACCCCCGGAAACACGGGAAACGGGATATCTATCATTGATTTTGGGAACTGGAGACGTAAGATTGTTCTACTCTTGCTCACAACTAAATAAAATATCAAATTTCCAAATAAATTGTTGTTGCCGCAAGTGCCATGCATCTTCGTATATTGAACATTAAAATAATTACCTAGCCTTATTGTCGCTTCCCCTGGCGAAATACTGAACACATTTCATGAAAAGAACACATTGACACATAATAAACATCAAATATATTACCTTTGAAAACAATTAATATTCACATTCATCCATAACAGTACACAGAAAACTCGTTCATACAAACCCACGTTCTTTTTCTCCTTATTTTTATGGTAATTGAGTCTACAAATTTAACATTTTACCCTCTGCAAAAGATTCTTGGCGTTCTCATGTCATCAAATCAAAATTATCATTTAAAATAGCCCATTTCCGTTGTCATTGGCCACAGAGTTCCACCAGAAAAATCAATACACACGTCGTCGACTTCCAGAAATACCATTTTCATATTTTGAAGCACATTTCACTGCGTACTTGTACTTTTCTTACCATTCAGTGTATCATCTTGCATTTATAAACCAACATGGCTTCCATTCCGATTCGCCACGTAACAAGTCTAGTACCACTCTGACTTCACGTTTTTCTTTCTTGGTAAAGTTCCAGAAACAATTGTCGTCTCTTTCGTTCATTTTGTTTCTATGAATATAATTTCGTTTTTTCCTTTAAATTTCGCTCACACTTGATCACGTTTAAAAAAATTAAATTACTTTTTTTGTGGTTATTTTGTTCATATTTCACTGCCCTTTTGGGCACGTTTAGTTTATTCGATGTCTTTACTTACATCATAAATTCGGTGGGTAATGTTCAATTGTCTCAAGAAAAATTATGTTTCCTATTGAATTTCCTTTAAAAACCCTGATGTACATCGGAATACTCGTCAGTCTAATATCTCCTTTCTGGATTTTTTTTCTCCGCTCTGTTTGTTGTTTTTACAGTTCCTCAGTTCCGATGTAATAAGTAAATAAACACTATTCTCCCCAATTTGGTCATTTGGTTTTGTAAATATGTCGCCTTTGGCGTGTAGCGTCGCCTGGTCCGACGCCGGTGCGTCGGGCCGCTTCGGGGAAACCCGCGTTAAGCCGGATGTGGATGGGGGTGGAGAGCGGCGGCGCCACGCCGCGCCGGTTGGAAAAGCCCTTAGGAATCCCGGCTGGAATTTCCTTGAAAAAGGACGCGCGCGGAGGCGAGTTTAAGAGATGTCGGTTGCAGCCCTGGAAAGGCTGGCCAGCGAGCCGTATGACGCCCGCTGCTTGTAGGGTGGGGGCGAGCCGGCGGATATTTAAGGCCGCGCCGACAGGAGCCTCGCGGGATACGCTGGGTGTCGAAAGACGAGAGGTATCTCCAGTGCTATCATTGCACGTGATCTTCGGGTCGAAGATCGGTTTGGCGACAAGCCATGTAACTGGTGTAGTTACGGGACTCCATGTCCGACAGCTTCGCACCTCGCGTTGCTTTTTGCTGCTTGTGAAGCAGTGGTTCTGGGTGAGGCCTAGGGGACGGTCGCGGGATTTCGCGGCTAAGAGAACTGAAAGGTTGCCAAGGGGTTAGATTTTTGTATTATAATTTTTGTACATTAATTGTAAATATTCTGTAAATATATTGTATATATCAATCAGAACAGTCGTCTGTGGTTTTCATCCTAGTACGTCACAGGGGTCTATTAAAACACATCAAATTATTGTTTTGGACGAGCTGCCTGGATCGTCACACATGCGAAATTGTGTTTTCCGGGAAAGGGAAAAAATATTCAAAACATGTAGCTTCAACATAAGCTTTAAATAGTGAAAAGAAACAATTGCAATTAGGGCGCAAAACTAGAAGAAAAACGTAGAGCAATACGGCACTACTTTAAAGATAATCAGTTGTGTACGCAAGCAATCGGAAAACCACTTTCTGTTCTAGATTTTAGTTACATTACTTTTACCAAGTGACAAATATATCAATAGTTAAGAATTACAAGAACTTAAAACTTAACCCAAAATTTTACCGTAAGTGGTGTAACAACTAGATAGAATAAAAATCAAAAGACAGGACGATTTGGAATTTTATATTTGAGAGATAGGGATAATCATCCACAACAATAAACAGTTATAATATTTATTATAATATGCCCAATGTTAACTTTCGGGAAAACAATTTCCCATCTTCAGTGGGTCTCTACCACAAAGCAAAATATGAGAGATTAACTTAGAGAAAGGGAGCAAATAGACGTAAAGCAAAAATATAAAATAAAATTGACAAATAAAATGAAATAAGTAATACAATAATAAAATTAAAAATAACTTACTGTCCAGGCAACGTGGATTGCGCATAAACATTTACAACATTACCGGACATTACCAACATTACCATTATAGAAATGAACTGTAAACTGCTAAGGTGTCCGCCATCATGTACAATGGTGAGAAGTAAAAGCCCACCCTAGAGCGAGGGGGAGATGGATTCAGAATTAGTAGGTTCTAAAATTTTTAAATTGTAAAATGTTTATATTTTAATCTACATTGTCTAAGTAAAGAATTTAAGGTTGTACTTAAGGACTGAAGGGGGCGGGTAGGGGCTAGTCAATAAAATTATATAAAATATTTAAAATGAGAAAAGTTTTTAAGAAATTTACAATCAGGGAAGTAAATTAAGAATTTGAAAAGTTATAATTTTTTTAAAAAGTTTCTAAAAATTGTACAAATTTTCCTTATAGACTAAATGAAAATTTTTTAGTAATTAAGGTCAAAATAATGTTTGGGGGGCTAGTCAAAACATTTAACACGGATCTGCTTTTAATTAAAGAATGTTCATTCAAGATAGAAAAAAATAAAATTTTTTGAAGAGTTTTAAAATTTCTAAATTTTCTAAGATATTCATGTTTTTGCATATTTTGAGTAAGTAAACGATTTTAAAGTTTTGTTTAGGGTCAATGGAATGGTTAAATTGAATGAAATGATTAGCAAAATATATAAACACAATTTATATTTTACACGTAACAATTTATATTGTAAATTTTTAGAAACAGATTTTTATTGCCACCACATCCTATTTATTTTTATTAATATAGGACATTGTCATGCGCAATTTATTAAAATTATAAAATCTACCTATACAGGGTTATTAAGAAATGTTTATAGTAGAAATTGTTGTTATACATTACTGAATAATCTTCATAATAAAACACGTTTTAAAAAATTATCTCGTCTACTTTTTAAATATATATATATATATATATATATATATATATATATATATATATATATATATATATATATATAGTAAGATTTAATATTTAGTTAAAATTTAGTAAATAAGGCTACTAAAATAATGAAATATACTTTTTCCGTTACACTAGTTTATTTAATTTTTTAAATTTATTTATATTGATTTTTAATATATGTAGTTTGATGTTATTGAATTAAAATTATGATTATTGTTAAGATAATATGCATCGTAACTGATGCGAAATTTGGTACACGAGTTAGGGAAATATATTCCAAACTATTCTTATTGAACTGTTTGTCTTAATCCGAGTTTTGATGTTCCAAATCTATATCGTTTAGAAAATAACCAATAAGTGTTTTATTCCCCATCCGTTGCTCTTAATTTAGTTTTCATATTTCATTAATTAAAGTAATGGCAAGCAGTAAAACACACGATTTATTTTGTTGAAAAATAGGAAAAACGTTCTTTTATTTAAATAAATGATTAAAACAATAATTTACTCGTGCATGATTTAAATCGATTATTTTAATCTACAATTGAAAATGATGAAAACCTAGAAAAACAGATTAGAAGAAACGATCTCTAACCAACATCACACACTCCAGTCCAGCACTTTTTCTTCTCCCTTTCTCTCTCTTCCCCTCCCTCTCTCCCCCACGCAAGTAGGGGTGGTTCTGCGAGGTCTCACCCGCCCCCTCTCTGCCGGACAGCGCGACCTCCGCGAAGAGTAATGGCGCTCCTAACCGAACGTGAAATATAATTCGGGTGTGATTGTAGTTGGATTAGCCGTTAACGTTTTATTTTAAAAGCAAATGAGGGCGCGCTCTCGCGGATCTCGTTGCAATCGCGCCGTCGTGCCTGATTCCCGAGTAATTTGTAACGAGCCACCGCCCGCGGATTCGCGTTGTCTTCTTGCCACCCGCTGCGCAGCGCGAGCCGCTCCACTGGCTGCCGCCGCGCTCCCTGGCGGGCGCGTCCGTTGCCACTCGCGCAACGGCGACGGCCGACTTTAGGCTCCCCTACTCCTTTAGGCTTTTGAGTAAAGGCGGCACCGCAGCGAAAAATGACTTGTGTACGTAGTGCAGTGTATGTAGTGAAATGACGTGGCATAAATGTGTGACAGGGAACGGTACTTCAATGCGTCAACTGATGTCACTGCAGCGCCTCTGACCGGGAGGTCCTAGGTTCGAGTCCTGACGGCGGCAGGATTTTCGACACTAGCTTTTCAGCTAGGTCGAATTTAGACGCTGTCTGGAGGAGAATTCTAGCGGCCGGCTGCTCTGATCGGTAGTTTTCCGTGGTTTCTCCGATCAACACAAGGTGAATGCTGTAGTAGTACCCTACCAAATGGGCCACGGACCGCACGCGATCTGTCCTTCCTCTTCCTTGTCCTATCCTCTCCCCTTACACACACCTACCCTAACATGCACTACACTACCACATATTTCGGGAGATCGGTCGGGAGCTTAGAGCCTGTTCCGGCTGGGTCGGTGCCCCGCTGGTGGGAGTCTTGGTTTGGGGGAAACCCCACTAGTCGACGGTAGGTCGGCGCCGGATCTCGCTGTCCAGCGGGGGAAGATCACCACCATCTCCCGCGAAAAAACCTGCACTACACTAACGGGACTAATGACCAAAGCAGATGACGCGCCCGGAAACACGAAAAAATCAATCAACCAATGTGTGAGTGAATGTGTTTGTATATATGGATTAAGAATGAATGGGAGAGTGAATGAATAAAATAAAATAGAACTAGAACATTGCAAAGAACTCTTTAATCAAGAAATCTTTCAATATCAAATGTTAATAACTAAAGAGCTCAAAATGGCACTCTTATAAGTTAATTATAAGATAATTTAAGTAGTATGTTTAAGATACAAGCCCTCCCAAAGCTGCAAAAGTCGAAAAGGCTACAACAATTATTGTAATCCGTACTTTGAATAAATTCCCGCCTCTCTAGGGTAACTGGAGAGGGGAAAATTGAAAAAGACTGCTCATGTGTAACCCCAGCACCAATATTCTTCATCTCTGTGTTTTTCTGGAAATTGCATAGCTCGGCTACATTGTACCCGAGCTCTGCAATTTCTAGGAGAAATAAAACTGCGTGACATTCACTTCCGACCTGAACTCTCTCCATTTATTATGGTCAACACAATTCCAGGAGAGTATGGCCAACTCACTATTCCACTACAGTGTTCTGTACGTAATACTTCAACAAACTCACAGAGAATGTAACAGCTTTATTACAAACTTCCAATGCGCTAAGAAATTGACAGATTTTTGTTAAGGTTCCGACCTTGTGTGAAGTGTTCATGACTTTGGAAGATTCCTAAAAACCCTGTAAAAATACACACTAGAAGTGTTACAACAGCATATACTTTCTCACCTTTCTAAATTTGCAAATTTCGAAAATTCAGAGTTCAACGAAAATGAGATTCTTGCTATTCTTTTAAACATCCCTTCTTCTATCCGGGGAAAAAATGTAAAGAAAAAATTTGGAGAGGATTTTGAGAAAAAAACGTTAAAATATTTTTAATTGCCTATATTTTGCTACTCATATTTTCGAAAAATGGAACTTGGACTTCCTTAAATATTCGACTTTTCAGAAACAGAATTTATTAAGAAAAAATATCTATCTTTAGTATTGTTGTACTTCTGCAACAAGTGCAAACAATGTATTAAAACATTGTGAAATAAATTACACCTTTGCAATTTTCAAAAATCATGGATTGTTATCCCGATTTTTCTCGTACAGCGCGTTTCGACCGAATTCTCATAATCAGCGCGTCACTGCTTACGGCACAGGTGACGTCATGCGATAGCACGCCTGGAATAAGAGCCCGCACCTATTAAATATTTGCTCTTTACATGAGGCATTATGCTACTGTAGATTTTTAATATTTTTGGTGTGAAAGGCACTGTTATTCTCTGTTCCTATAATTACTTGTACTATTTTATTGCAGTATTCTTGGAGATGTGAATTCGTTAAAATACTTTGTTATTTGTTGTTGCTATTAGTTGTTTTTAAGTGTGCCTGTTACTCTTTCCTAAACCATTGAGTAACTTTGTCAACAATTTTTTTTCTGCTGCTGGTTTGACCTATTTATTGGTACTTAACTTGTCATACACTATTACCTCTCTCTTGTGCTCTCACCAGTCTTACGAATGCAGTGATTCTCACTGAGAACAAATCTACTACTATTCCCATGCCTTTATCCTCTCTGGTCCACGCTCATAAAGCTTTACTGTGACTATCTTAATACGCTTTTCGTGGCCCCTGGTCAATAGAATCTCGCATCCAATGTTCACTCATTCATAAAGATGCCAGCGCATTCTTCTACATATTTCTTTCTTTCTTTCTTTCCTATTATCACATTTCCTTTCTACCCATATCTTCCTCCACTTCTTCCTCCTCCCTTCTACCCTCTTTCTTCATTTGTTACAAACCTGCAGGTATTCACAACCTCGAACAACCACTCTCCACTCCATATTCCCTCCTTCTCTTTTTCATCTCCTACTACTCGCCTATATCTAATAGTTTACATCGCACATTTCCCCATTATATTTCCCCAAGATATCCATATTCACCGTCTGACACTCGACGCGAACAAACCCGATTCCTATTACTCTTCATTCCGCATCAATTATCACCCACACCTCAACACTGACCATGGGCATCACACTGCACTCGTCATTCGCTACCGTTAACCCAACCGTCCCCACACACATTTCTACACCAAGTACTTCTCATCCACCAACCACCGCCGCCGTCTCCTCCTTCCGCGCGCCACCCCGCGGCGCCGTTGCGCGCAGATAGTGAGCGAAATTTAATAAAGTTTCGCGTTGTGTGCTCGCGCGCGCGTTCGCCAAGATTGGTGGCGAGCGCGGGCGGTGGGCGGTGGGCGGTGGGCGGGGCGCGGGGCGAGACGAGAGGCCCCGGCGTAAATAAAATCTGTCGTCCCGGGGAGTCCGCTTCGCCCCACCCCTTTTCCCGTCTCGACTCGTGTGCCCGTTCCAGTTCCACCGCTCGCTATGCCGCGGCTCCGCCCCCGCTCCGCTCTCCGCCCCGCCTCCGCTCCTCTCCCCGCCCCACCCCCTCTCCGCTCCCCGCCCCTCCCCCGCACCGCTTCCCGCCCCGCCCCCGCTCCGCTCCCCACTCCGCCCTTGCTCCCCGCCCGCCCCCGCTCCGCTCCCCGACCCACCCCCGCTCCGCTTCCCTCCCCGCCTCCGCACCGCTCCCCGCCTCCGCTCCCTGCCCCCCCCGCCCCCGCCCCCGCCCCCGCCCTCCCCGCTTCGCCCCCTTTCCGCTCCCCGCCCCATCCCGCTCCGCCCCCGCCCCCGCTCCGCCCCCACCTCGTCCCCCGCTCTGCCCCTCTGTTCCACCCCCGCACCGCCCTTACGCCGTCCCCGCTCCCTCGCCCGGCCACTGGCCCGTCCCCCACTACGCTCCCCGTCCCGCCCCCACTCCGCCTCCCCGCTCCACCACCTCTCCGTCGCACGCTCCGCCCCCGCTCTGCCCTCCCCTCTCCCCCTCGAACCTCACCCCTCTCTGGCTCCCTCTCCAACCCCTGTTCCAACCCCCGATCCGCCCATCGCGGTCTGTCCCGAGCTCCGCTCTTGCTCCGCCCCCCCTGATGCACCACCCACTTTGCTCTCTCTCTCTCTCTCTCTCTCTCTCTCTCTCTGCTCCCTCCTCCTTCCCCCGCTCCGCCTTCGTTCTTCGTTAGACCCCAGTCTACCACCCCGAATCCTCCACCCCTGGCCATACTCCCCGCTCCTTCTCCACTCTGTCCCCGCTCTACTCCATTCTCCCCATTTCTCGACTTGTCTCCACCCCCTTCTACCCTCTCCCCAATTTGCTCCTCCAATTTGCTGCGTTACCAGCACGCTCCTCGCTCCACCGCGCGCATACCCTCCCCTATTCTCGACTCGACCCCTCTCCCACCCACCCCTGTGCCCGTCCCCGCGCTCGCTCCCACTCCCGACCTCGCGGTCGCGCCCGTCCCCATCTCCGCGCCCACACCCTGCGCCCGCCCCCGCCCCCGCGGCTGCCCTCATCTCCGCGTCCACCCCCGTCCCGGCGTACGCCCTGCCCCCGCTGGGGTAATTAAATTCAACTACTGTCGTCTGAGAGATTTATTTCTACGCCGACGCCGTTGCACTCCGCAGAAACGACGAAGGCGCGCTGGTGGGGGTTTGGGTTTCGGCTGTTACAGCGACCAGGGCTGTAACGGTGCCCGTTGCGGAGACGACAGATTCGCCTGCAGCCGAACAGAACGGAAGGCACACAGAGGGAACAGTCCGGTTATATTGGGTGGGTCTGTGAGCGTAAGTCATACAGACTCCCGTAATGTGGGTCATGCGAGTTCATTCATACCTCAGAGTAGTCGTTGTACATTGTCTAGAGCTGATGTTGTTATTAAAATTGTGAAACATGCTCAATATGCCACGTCCATTATCACTAGCTTACCAATAGGAGAGGGAATTCAACGATAGAACCCAAAGAAATTGTTTTCCTCTTTACTTAGTCAAGAAGTTACTTTTCATCTGTTAGAGTTGTTATTATTAGCAGCTTTCTGTACCTTTAGGAATAGTGTATCATTAGAAATTTCTGTACCCAAAACGCAGCGGGATCGGTAGTATAACGATTGTTGGGGTTATTCCCAACGGTTATCTGGTCGTTGTACTCAAGTTTGCGGGTTCAAACCCGACCGAAGACGTGGAAACAATCCTTCGTAAGCCTTTCTTCGGCAAGTTAAGCCGGCAGTCCTATGTTGTAGTCTCTGAACTAAATTAAAAGTCGCCTGTTTCGTCACCCGAGTAACTCCTTCTTTCTCCACTAAATGGCGAAAAGAGTGTAGCGAAATTTGCGTGGCCCAGACGGAAGAGCGCGCCTGATAGCCCGACTATCCCTATGTAAAAATAAGGCATTAACTAATTAACTTACTAAATACTCTTTTAACGCTGATTCGTTATTTTCCAATAATAATAGTAATAATAGTAATAGTAATAGTAATAGTAATAGTAGTAATAATAAATAATTATAATAATAACAGAAACCGCCGATCCGGATAGCGGAGATCGCTAAAACAGTAGTGCCGTGGCGATCTCGGACGGAAAGATCGCGGGTTCGAGTTCCGCCTCGGGTATGGGTGTGTTTATGTATGTCTGTATGTGTGCGTCGTCTATTCATCCTTTCATTATCATAAACCTGGGGATAAACCTGGATTCAGCCTCATGGTGATCCCCTAATAAATCACATGCGCTTGAAAATGCAAGGCATGTCTGCGTGGTCCGAGACGGGCTATTCGCGCTATTCGCGAAAAAGAAAAAAATGGAAAAAAGTAACCATTGCCGTGTGTAATCGCTTCGAGGAAACTCCGACACTCTCTTATAACTAGGCCTGCCGAACAGACAAGTAACAATTTTAATTTCTGTCATTGAAGATAACAGTTGTGCCATATCAGCAAAATAGTGAACGTGTTCTTAAAACGACTCTCTTTCCTTGCGGAAACGACAGTTAGTACAGAGAAATTGTCAAATCAATACGGTCTTGCCTTACCTCAAAAAAATGAAAGTACGTTAGTACGAACTTGCACAAATGGTTGCATCTCCGTTTTATAAAAGCGCAGTATTCTATGTTGTTCTTTGTTGATGCCATGTATGCAGTAAATGTGAACTTAAAATTGTATACATATCTATTAGAAAATATAAATATCTGCATTCTTCTTTATTTGAAACACAATGTAGACAACACTTTATTTGAAAACCAATATTGAGTCCACAATGTTATTTATTTAGCGTTATAGTTGAAAATATAGTACACATTAGTAAGCCTTTCTCTGTCCTAGACACTATTTCATGTCTATACGAAAAATGTGAAAGTTTTTGAATGAGAATAGCTGCGCTTTTTATCACGAAACAATTTAGTGAATTATCTCTTACTTTCCCTATCGCCCTCATTACGTCTTCTAGCTGGGGTGTGGGAAGCGTTCAATCCGCGATGCGTAAGCTGACGGGGATACTCCAAGGCTCCGTGTCCGGACTCTCTTCCGGACAATCCGTCAAGCTGACGCTATATAATGTAAGAAAGTTTTAATAATATTTTGTCACATGGGAACAAATTTCTGACCTCTCAATAGTCTACCTAATGGACATTCTAAGAATGAATTAAAGGAATGAAATTGAAGAGAAAAACTAATAAAAGATAATAGCTCAGAAAAAAATACAACATATTTTTGTAGTTCGTTGTTATGAATCGTGGTTGTATTTTCTTCAAGTTTCTTACGTCATTGGAATAACAGTCTTTGACATAATGGCATCACTTATGCGGTGTATAATGAGCGTCTAACTTCTTCACATTCATCGACAAAGGAGACTATGTGGATTTAATTATTTTTTTTCGATTTGACCTAGATCTCCAATAGCGACATTTAATTAATTACACAAAAGGACACTCATCTTGATGTCTCCCCTTCTTTTCAGACCATTTCAAACATTTACCAGAAAGTAAAAAAAGAGAAAACGCTCAAATGAGAAAGGCCGCTCTCATTATATCTCGGAGAGGATTCCATGAATTATCTTCCACTTTCCCTGGCGCGCTCACACTCGCGCCGGCTCTCTCATGGCTGCGATGTGAGCAGCGCGCGGGCGGGCGGGCGGGCGGGCGGGCGGCGTACCCCAAGGCTCCCTCTCGCGCCCTCGCGCCCCGGGGCCGCGGCGCCGCACAAAGGGCGCGGCCCTTCAAAATTCGAGAGCCGAGTGACGCGGCAGCTCTTCAGAAGAGTCCGCAAGTTCCGCGCTGCTCTGCGGCTGACGGCTCTTTGTTTGCAGACAGCGACCGCCGCCGCCGCTGCCGTTGCCGCCGTGCCGGGAATATTACTGGATGAGTTATTCGCTACCGCCGCACGAGCTCGTAGCATTGTGGGTCGCCGCTTCGTCGAGTTCTCCCGGAAAGAGCACAAGGAGGAAGATTCGCTGAGTGGGTGAGCGGAAGGGAGGGGAAGGGTTCAGATGTACCTCTCCTTTGCTGTTTCCTCCCGGCTGGAGCTGCCGCTTTCTACAGTCGATATCAGAGGCACTCTGAGGTCTCTGCATGCTCTTTATCGTTGTGCGCTGTCTTTGCCTCTCACCACTCAAACGAGTGTTTTTGGTGTGCGTAAATTTCGAAGCCTTTCGTCTAAGTGCCCTGGGATTTAAAAATGGATTACAATTATTACAATTAGATACGACGTATGTTAAATTAGTGATATAGTCTTGTGCGGTGCGATGAACTGCTGGACAGAGTTCTCGTTCTGCAGAGTACATTGTGAAACTAAGCAATGTGGTGCCGCAAAGTGTAGACGTGTGACCAACGACAATTTGAGCACTGGTTTAGTTAAATATAAAACTTCATGGCTTGTATTATTTATTTTTCCTGTCATTTTTTGTTGTAATCACTGCTTTATACAAACTGTTTTGTTGTTGCTACTATCTAGTTTTAATTTTTGATGATAATGATAGTGAAACTGCCAATGGAGTAAAATCGAATCTAAGAGTTGGAACCTTTAGTAATGATGGTATCCGAAAAATGTTTATGAGCATTGTGAAAGATATGTTGGGGTAACTTGATGTTCAGTTCTCACACTTTCTCTGGATATCAGAATACAATACCATGAACTCCCTTTTGAATTTGTTTAGGACACAACGAATTTGTGGTAAAGATTCCTCAAACTCTCATTTCAATTGTTCTTTCTAACATATTTCATCATCAAGCATAATAATCATTTCTCATATTTGAGGAAAACATTTACTTGGCCACCACTATCCACTCAGAGCGTAAATAATAAATAAATATACGAATTTGATAGTTTCTTGGTAATAATTAAGCTTTAATTCTGCTTCTCGTGATTTTAATTGAAGTATCTACAACTAGATAACTAGTTGTAATTCATTAGCTTTAGCTCGTATGCAATAATTGTTAAGGGTATCCTTCCTCCTAAGTAATATCAAAATTACTGTTCATATGGGGGTTTTACAATCCTCTCATCAGTATGCCACGCATAAATAAACCGTTTCCTCTTAAATCTTAATCAGTTTTTTCATGACTGTCTTTAAATGTATTCTGATCATTCCTTTTTTATTCAGCGGCCGGAATATTTATTCCTTTAAACACTCTATCCGACTTATAGACTTCTACCACACATTAATTTCTCTCTTTCCGCAGCATTGTACTCAGATCTTAATAATAAATTTTATGGAAAAGAAATTGCGTAGATTATCAGGCGGTAATCATAGATAATACACAAAGCAATAAAACGTATGGCACATAATTCACGCTTATGCTCACTGCACACTAAAATGAATAAAAATATTAACAATAAACTACGTATTTGCATTTAATACATTATTGAACTTTTTTAAAATTGCTATTATATTTTAATGCTCGGGATCTTATCTCTGTACAGTCTCTCATTAATTTAAAAATAATATATTCACCACACTTTATAGTACTTACGTGATATTAATACCTCTCTTCATAGTTCTCCTTTGATTTTTGATGCCCTTCATTCTTTCAGTGAATGACAGAACTGTTGTACGTAAACGTTTCCAGCCTCTTTCTTACAGAAGCAGCAATGATGCTACGGTCCTGGACTACAGAAGGAAAATATAACTTGTACTAAAATTTAAAATTGTAAACAAAATTTAACCCCCTAAGAAAAACTTTGTATTGTAATCCTGCAGAATAGTCGCTAACAACCTGACTGTTGATGCGACTCTAAATATTTTTTAAAAGATGTAATTAGTGCGCTAATTCTCGAATCCCACACAATCCAGTATGCCCTCCTTCAACACCATCTATCAGTACTCTCCTGTCGTTTTGCATATCGTCCTTCCTTTCACCGACGTCTCCGCCTTCATTTTCGCCATTGCTGCAACCTCTTCTCTGTGATGTTGCTTAACGTAATAAGAAGCCTCCGGAATCGCTGGAGATTTAATGGCTTCTCCGCGAAGCTGTTTCTGTGGTTCGGAGGCACATTTGGCTCAGACTCCTTCAGTCACGTTTCCTTCTGAAGGCGGTCTTGAAAGGCTTTGAGACGGGCAGACACGAAACAGCGTTTATACTTTGGAGGCTAATAACGTATTATGATATAATGGGAGTTTACTTTTCGTATCTTCTTGCGATTTTCTAACAAAAGATAATTTTATTTTGGAGATTCGCGGTGTGTTTTAGCAAAGATTATGATCGTCGGATTTCTTCCAGGAACAAGTGCTTTGTGTAATGAAATTCAAATAGTGATAATATTCTCGCTTTCTTGTATGCAAGAAATCTATAAAAAATCAGTTTATTAAAACTTCTGATTCATTTATCTGTTGATAGTGAAATTAGGAAATTTAAGAAATGTAGTTTCACTAATTTATCCGAAAAATTATAAGATTTTTCGTTTTAAAATTGTTTTACATTTTTTGGATAGTGAAAGTAGATCACTATTTAAGAAAATCACCATTTTTTAAATACAATTCATTAAATACAATTCATTAATTACAATTCATTAAATACAAATTAATTGCTTTACCTTATATTATCTGGTGACGCCGAAGGCCTGCAAGCCATGGCGACCTACATGTTACGATATTCTAGCTTGTCGAATCCTGACGTCAGACTAGGAGAAGGGACCGTATAATGGAAGAGCTGAGGAAAAAAGAGCCTCTGAAGAAAAATCTGCTCTCAGAAGACGAATAGACACCAATAGATCAAACTTTGTACGTTTATTAGAGCTAGAGGGGACGTCACGAGTATTTTTTTCAGATTTCGGCATCTTCAGCATCTTACTGAAACAGGACCACTGAAAGTCGTTTACATTCCCACCTCTATGCTTACTTACCACCCACACATGTCTATCTCCCCCATAATTTCCTCACTTATTTATACCTCTATTACTATTGTTCTAAAAGCCAGGACCATTCCTAAAATTTCGTATTTTTTCATCAAGTGAGATCTTTTATTTCTTAATTTATTCTGGTCAATAGGTGTGTTTCTATTTCGATAGTGATAGTTCTCCAATTCCATCAGTTTTTTATCGATGTTTCGGTGGCACCGTAATTGAAGAGGACTGTTTTCTTAATGGCCTCAAAACACTCAGATGAATATTATGCAGTAGTATATTGTACTATTGCCTATGAGTCTTTCACTCTACATTAAGACTACGCATCGACCCAAATATTCACGTAACCCTCCCTCTCATTGGTCCCAAAATTACTATTTTACTGACTCATTACTATACTCTAACGGTGCCAATTATAAGAAAGTGATTCTTTTGAAAGAGACGGTTGCAGGTTAAAGTTAACATGTACACGTGTAGACAATAACTGGTTTTGTAAAACATTTGATTCATGGAATGAGAAATATTTCAATAACATTGGAGATGTATAGTGTATTTTTGATTATTCAGCACTCAATTTGACATTCTTCTAGATCTTCCAGAATCTTGCAAATATTAATTCCTACTCCGATCACACGAATTAAACTTTTGAAATAGCTCTTGAACTCCCACAATATCAACACATTCTTTATTTTACAGTGAACCTTTTATGCAAACTGAAGCACACAACCGCATTTACTGAAAATATGCGAAAGCACGTTCCGACAATTCGAGTCAGAAACGTGCTGATTTGACTCGGTCAGTACACCATCATAAATCAAGCCGGAGCCGTAGAGTGTGTAACACACAATTCACTGAATAATTCTAAATCTCAAGTGTAGCACGCAAGGACATCCGTGTTCGCACGCGCGACAATACATTTCAATTAACAGCTAAAAAAAAAAAAAAGTGTCGGATGGAGTGCAAAAATGGCGGGCGGGCGTGTATCGAGAGCGGCGAACGCTGCACGTGGGGGCTATCACTCAGCCGCGGAGCAGAGGCGCAGATTTAAATGTGCGAGCGGCAATCAATTGCACATTTATCACCGGGAGCCAGCGTGGCGGCGGCGGCGGCGGCGGCGGCGGAGGTTGGGTTGGAGAGAACCCGGCGGTTGGAGAGGCTGCAGCAACGAGCGCGGAATGGTGATGGGGGCGGCGCAAACGTTGGCGATAGCGGTGGCTGAGCCCGAAGTCGATAGGGCGGATAATGATAAATTGTCACGAGGATAGTGGCGAAATCAATGTCAGAACGATGGCGAAGTCGATGTCTGAACGTCGTGATAACTTCGTCGAAACAATCGCGAAGTCGTTGTCTGAACGATGACGAAGTCGGTGTCTGAACGATGACGAAGTCGGTGGTGGGAAAAGATTGCGATCGCGATCGGGGTTTGTGTCGGAACGGTCGGTGGCGGGGCGATTGCGAATTCGGTGTTGGAACGATGGCGAAGTCGGAGGTTGAAAAAGATTGCGGTCGGTGTCGGAACGATCGGTGGCGGGGCGATCGCGATGTCGGTGTTGGAACGATGGCGAAGTCGGAGATCGCGAAAGATCACGATTGGTGTCCATGTTGGAACGGTCGGTGACGGGACGATCGCGAATTCGGTGTTGGAACGATGGCGAAGTCGGAGATTGAAAAAGATTGCGGTCGGTGTCGAAACGATCGGTGACGGGACGATCGCGAGTTCGGTGTTGGAACGATGGCGAAGTCGGAGGTTGAAAAAGATTGCGATCGGTGTCGAAACTATCGGTGGCGGGGCGATCGCGATGTCAGTGTCGGAACGGTTGCGAAGTCGGTGGCGGGGAAAGATAGCGATAGAGGACGGTGTCAGAACGGTCTGTGGCCGGGCGATCGCGAAGTCGGTGTCGGAACGATTGCGATATCGGTGGCGGGGAAAGATTGCGATAGGTGGCGGTGTCAGAACGGTCGGTGGCGGGGCAATTGCGAGGTCGGTGTCGGGTAAGGATTGCGATCGGTAGCGGTGGCGGGGCAATACCGAAGTCGGGTAAGGATTGACATCGGTGGCCGTGTCGGAACAGTCGGTGGCTGGGCGATCACGAAGTCGGTGTCGGGGAAATATCGCGATCGGTAGCGGTGGCGGGGCAATCGCGAAGTCGGTGTCGGGTAAGGATTGACATCGGTGGCCGTGTCGGAACAGTCGGTGGCTGGGCGATCACGAAGTCGGTGTCGGGGAAAGATCGCGATCGGTAGCGGTGGCGGGGCAATACCGAAGTCGGTGTCGGGTAAGGATTGACATCGGTGGCCGTGTCGGAACAGTCGGTGGCTGGGCGATCACGAAGTCGGTGTCGGGGAAATATCGCGATCGGTAGCGGTGGCGGGGCAATCGCGAAGTCGGTGTCGGGTAAGGATTGACATCGGTGGCCGTGTCGGAACAGTCGGTGGCTGGGCGATCACGAAGTCGGTGTCGGGGAAAGATCGCGATCGGTAGCGGTGGCGGGGCAATCGCGAAGTCGGTGTCGGGTAAAGATTGACATCGGTGGCCGTGTCGGAACGGTCGGTGGCTGGGCGAACACGAAGTCGGTGTCGGGGAAAGATTGCGATCGGTGGCGGTGGCGGAACGGTCGGTGTCGCGACAAAGTCGGTGTTGGAACGTTTGCGAAATCGGTTGTGGGGAAAGTTCGTGATCGGTGTCGGTGTCTGAACGGTCAGTGTTGGTGCGATCGCGAAGTCAGTGTGTCGGAATGATGACGAGGTCGGTGGCGGTGCGAAGTTGGTATCGGGGGTGACGGCGAAGTCGGTGGTAAGTGCGATGGCGATGTTCTTTGTGGATGGGGCAGTCTGAGGCGGGAAATGGCGAAGTCAGTAGCGAGGGGAAAGGCTACGTCGTTGGCGGGGGCGATGTCAAAGTCGTGTGTGTAGGAATGGCGAAGTTAGAAGCGGGGATGGCAAAGTAGGTGTTGGTAGGAAGGTTAAGTCGGTTGTGGGGACGACGGCCAAGTAGGTGATGGGAGTACCAATGACGGCAATGACAGGGGAGCAATGGAGGTGTCAGTGATGATATGAGATAATTGCATGGACAGTAAGAATGGTGAGGGTGGGGGGAATAAAAAGGGCGGGTGCAGTGACTGGGTCGAGGCGGGTGTAATGGTGTAATGATAATATTAATGAGGTAATAGTAGCATTAAGTAGATTTAATTTTATTTGAGAACTTGATATGACGCTAAAATGTTTATAATTTTTTCAATGGCCTTATTCGATTCTCAGTCAAACATAATTTTTAATTTTACCTTTATAAACATTTCATATGTGACGTTTGTAAGCGTTTTATTTCCGTTTTAAGAGTTTTTTGGTAATCACTTTCACGTGAACCTAGATAAACAAATTTGACCCAGAATCAAATGCACTATAACCTCACTCCATCATCACAGTCACAATTAAATTAAACTGTTTAGGAGATGTCCGCAGTAGGTTTGCCTTGAGCATTTTTGCTGAGAGAGTATGGGTACTAGGAAAGACGGTTTTATCATCACCTTCTACACGCCTTTCATTTATTCGTACATTTCATCTGATCTCTAAACTTACCTTAAAGTGGGAGATCTTACGTTCTAACAGTGAATTCGCGCTCTCTGTCTGCTGTAGTTACTTGTAGCGCGAGGCTAAACATGAAGCTCGAATTGCGTCTATGCATTGATTATTTTATGATTTATTATTATTTGAATTGATTGTTAGTTGATTGATTATTACTTGATTATTATTGATGCATTGATTATTAATTGCTTATTATTGATGCATTGATTAATTCATTGGTTATAATTTGATAGATTATTAACTTATTCATGCATTGGTTATTAATTAATTGATTATTTGTTTTTACGAGCGCGTCAATTACTGTGGTCATGAGTCCGGTTAAAGTGGTATGTATTATTTACTGGAAGGTGGTCGTGCTGCTTCACTCCCGCTAGAATGTGATATCCAACGCTGTCCTACACGTCGTCTTTGAGGGTTTTCTTCCTCCAGGTATCTTTCGTCAGAGTGGCACCCTCCCAACTGGAATAATCTCTACACTTTTATATATTTGTCTGTTAATCTTTTAAATGTAATTATTCTTTTTTGCCATAAAATGTTTTACAAACAATTTTTTTAAATAAATGAACAACTTACTTCCATATTGTTTCACTTACATTTGAATGTTTTTATTATAAAAACATTCTTGAAATTGAGATCAAACGGTCATGACTAGGAGGGCGGATTGAAATAAAATGTCTTTTTTTTCTTTTCATTTCAGAATATTGTCTTAGTATATACAGTGATTTTATGTTATGGTAAAACAAAATAACCCATTTTTATCTTTCTAATAAGTCATTTTGTTCCCCTTTCTGTCATTTTTAAAGCATTTTCGCCGATGTCATCGACTTTGTGTCGTTTTAATGGTACTTGTTTCAAATATTATTTACGAGTTGCAACAAATGTTCTCCACAGAATTCTTTATTAGTCTATTCGATTCCTTCGCTTAGAATTTGTAATGTCACCCGTGTTATGTAATCTAAGTGTCCTGCGAAGCCTATCAGCGCTGTTGTCGGTTCGGCCGAGTTTGAGATAATTAAAGACAGATATATCGTGGTAAAGAACACTCCAAACCAAAAATTTGTAAAATGAGTTTATTTGAAAGGACTAGATTACATTAATAACTTGTCCAATAGTTTGAGTTGTTGATCTCAACGGTTTTTAATCAATTTTTTACGTTATTTTTCTTTGCTTGTAGGGTATTTTTCAATAATTTTAAGAGCATTTTATTTTTGCGATAGATCATCAAAATCCTCCCCCTTGTAATGACATTAGCATCTTTTCTAGCAACCACATTTCGTCCGTAGAAGTTTGTTTAAATCTGCTGAAATCAGGAATGTAGTTATAATAAAAAAAAAAAGGAATTTTCATGCGTATTACCGAGCAAACACACCTCTTAACGCCGAGGCCGAAATTGAATTTAGCTCGAATTGCACGGAACATTCTGTAGCCACGCGACAGCTGTGTAATCCAGTTACACCTTCACGTAACAAAACAATACCAGTATGGTACGTATGTAGTAAGATTGCAAAGGAATAAGGGACAATAATGTTAGCTGGTTTCGTTCCATGTTGTTTTACCGGTTTATGTGACTCAGAGTATCAACTGATGTCTCTGCAATGCCTCTGACCGGGAGGTTCTAGGTTTCGAGATCCGACGGTGGCGAGATTTCCGACTCTAGCTTCACAGCTAGGCCGAATTCAGAAGCTGTCTGGAAGAGAATTCTAGCGGCCAGTTACTCTGAAAGGTAGTTTTCCACGGTGTCTCCGATTAACACCAGGCGAATGCCGGATCAGTACCCTAGCAAACGAGTCACTGACCGCGCGCGATCTTTCCTTCCCCTTCCTTGTTCTATCCTCATGCCTTTTTTACACTTACATGCCCTATAATGCCAGACGTGTCTAGAGACCTGGATGCTTAGTTTGTCCGAGCTGGGGCGGTGCCCCGATGGTGGGGGATACCTGGTTGGAGAAAACGCTACAAGCCGAATGAAGGTCGGCGCCTGATCTCATCCAACCAGCGGGGAAACATCACCGCCCCCTCCCGTGATAATAACACGCAATGCCCTTACGTGACTAACAACCACAGCAGTCGGCACGCCCGGAAATGAAATAATCAATCCGTCGATGTGGTTTCACAAAACGCCCCTTTCCCTCTTATTGACCATTTTCGAGGACACTCACGTCAAAACGTCACTGTAATGGACGTAGGCCATTTTCCTTCCAAGTCGCAGCACGCTGCTTTGTGGTCGAGGTGATGTCGGTCGAGGTCGTGACCTTTGGCCGCGCGCCGACCCCGACCACGACCCGGGTGTTGCGAGCCGGCGCCGCCCACCTTGCCTCGCCGGAGTTCCGACAGGTAGCGTGCGCGCTGGCACGTGGTAGCATACGGCGACCGCCACTATCGCCGCCGCCGCCGCTGCCGCCGCCGCCGGCGCCACCGTCGCAGACCCCGGCGACCCGTATAATGGTCGCGGCCGTGTAATTAATCTCCACACAAACTCCAAGAAACATTTTCTTAATGACTAAAGTGTCTGGGGCCTAATGTTTCTCCAAGTTCAGAATATACCTCAGAAGTGCTGCCGTGCTTTGGGTTAAGGAAAGATGAAGATACAGCAATTTGCGCTTATCCTATTCCGCGCAAAAGTTTTGCGCTCGCCAAGCCGCAAGTTAGGTGTGGTTGCAGATTATCTCGAGCCTGAACATCAATTAGCTTGTATGTGTGTGTTTTGTGCTTTTGCAACTTGCAATTGCTGTAATTAATATTAATTTACTTAGGCCGAATACCGCAAAACAAACGTTTAGAAACAAAGCTTACCTCTTGATTTTCAGTAGTGAATTGACAACTGCGCGAGTCCTAACTAAACATTAATTCTGAGTTTAAATGTTTCATTTAGGGTAAGCAACAGCGGTGTCATTCTTTTCACTTGTACCTTCTTCCGAGAAACTGTTTTGTTTGGAGTTTATACTACATTTCTTCAAAGATATAGGGAAAGAAAATGAATTCTCAGGGGAGATTTAAAAATAAATAATATTAAAATATAGTATATTAAATGTAACATATGTATAATTTGTGGCGGGGCATTGTTTGTAAATCGCGAAATATCTGCATTCAGTGGACCCTTATTCGTTATTATTAATTGTACCAATTTCTACATAAAGTTAAACTGAGCTAGCAGATTCATTAAATAATTTGTTTCCCACTAACGTAACTTGTTCACTCTATTTGACTTTAAAACATATTAAACACAAATATTTCACTTATAAATCAAGTAATGAAACATTTATTACTTCTCAATTTATTAGAATCGCAAATTATGAGCTTTGCAATCTCTTAAAGCCTTAATGCTTAAATGAAATTTATTCATGAAATGCCTTAAGCTTAAATGAAATTTGTTTGTCATTTGCAATAAATGGCCTAATAACTAATAAAAATAATAAGCATAATAATAATATCAATATAATAATAAATATATCTACGTTAATATAGGAAAAATGCGCTGCATGCATTGTATTACCCTGTATTAGACACACTTTATTTTTATATTCAAATAATAAACGTATTTATTTACAGTTTTGTGCACTACATTACATAGATTATCAGACAATCGAGAAATTACCGAATTAAATAAATTAAAAATATTAATATAGCGGAGAGAGTTATTGTCGAATAGCACCAGCTTGATACTTATGAAAGTTTATTTTCAATTAAAAGTGAACCATCACGAAGGTAAATTATAAGTTAAATTATAGATACAAATTATATTTGTGATCAGACGAAAGAAAATTGATTATCTTGGCCGAGTTTAGCTCAAAGCTAGAATTGTTGCTGTTCCCGAAGGGACTCTAACCGGGAGATTCTAGGTTCGAGTCCCGAAGGAGGATTTTGGACACTACGTAGACAGGTAGGTCGAATTCATTCTCTGTATGGAGAAACATTCTAGCGGGCGGCTGTTCTAACCGTCACTTTTCGTGGTTTCTCCGATGAATAGTGGGCGAAGGCCGGAGTAGTACTCTAACAAACGGACTTCGGACCACGTATGATCATGGCTTCTTCGTCGACCTATCGCACCATCCAGCGTGGAATGAATCACCATCACCCTCTGGATAAAAGTACCCTCACTCCTCCCTCATCTCCTCCCGGGGTTATTTACTAGAGAGATACTTTCCGACAAACCAGTAGAAGCAGAACAGCACTCAAGATATTTAACAGAGAATAATGAGTAGTTGAATGATTTTTCAGATAAAAACAACATGAAAGTTCTACTGAAAACTTAAAGAAATAACAATGAAAACCCTACTCGAAAATAATTTAGAATTGAAATAAATGATAAAATAAGGGAAATTTACGACGGAGGCATATACAATTATTTTATGTAACAAATACAATAACGAAATGAAACGAATCGAGAAGGAAATATGCTCAATATATTATACCTTGACAAAAGCGAAACACTTTTTTTCAGATCATCAATGCAAGGAAATGTTCATTTACTTACGCAACCCCATTTTCATGCAAATTATCCACGGGGAATATGAACTACAGCTACAAAAGGCACAGTTGAACCGTATACCGTCAACATATTTTCCTCCGAACAAAAAGGAAGCATTTTCGGAGATTCCCCTTCAAAAGAATGAGAAGCTACGCCGCGCCTGCAGAATTTCATAGAGCAACAAAAAGCAACTCGGATCCCTCACGATTCCCTCAGTCAAGCGTCCCTTGAGTGTACTCACCGAACGGCCGTGTCTTCCCCTTTGAAGGATCTCCCACTCCACCTTTCCGTCAGCTCATTGTCCCGTCCTATGAAGAGATCTCACCCAGAAGAGCAGACAGCAGCGACCCCGAAGAATCTGAAATATTTAATATTTTCACGTAGCATTCCCCTCCGCGCAGCCGCCCCCGTCCCCGCCCCAGTCGTCGCTTGTCAAGAAAGACAATTGGAGGAGTGGCACGAGTCAGTCTTACGTGATCTTTTGATGTTGCAGTGCATGGAGACGACAGCTAATATTGAAATCACGACCTGCACCCTGCCAAGAGGAGGCGGTAGAGGAGGACTGCAGAAGGGAGCAGGTGCAGTGTAATTAAATTAAATGATTTCGTATGACCCTCCTCCTACTTGGGAAATGCGAGGGCACCCCTCTTGTTATCGGAATATTAAAATACGTCGGCGGCAACTGCCACGATGAGAAGACAGAGCTTGACAGAGCAACTGCAACTCGGGGGATTCCCCCTGTTCCCCTTTTGCGGGTTCACAACTGTCCTCGAGGGGCGCCCCTTCCAATCCTGCCAACCGCGTAGTGGTTTGGATTCCTCAGGCCCCAGTGCCGACTGAGATGGAAAGGCAATTAAGTGAATTGCTTGATGTGAGTAGTTGTCCTTGCAAGTGGATAGTCCTCTCGGTTTTATCACTGCCAAGACTTTCGTCATCTGCACTTAAGCAGTTTTGGGGTGCACTTGAAAGTATAATTAAAACGAGGAAAAAGTTTTGTTTTTTTTGAGTTTGTGATTATGGTAATGTGGAGAAGTATTTTAATTATAAATGCATTATGTTTCCTTTATAATGCCGTGCAGACACTAGAATGTAAATTAAAATGAGATGAAATCATGAATTACGATTTGCGTTTAAAGCTATTCTCCTTGTAACATAAAGGGAGAAGAAATTGCACCATAAGAATACTTACTTGTAACTTGAGAATTGGAGAATGGACAAATAAAAAATTGAATGGTTTGTTAAAGAATTTCTACTGCTTAATACATGTTAAACATGTACTTCGATACTTTTTCACCTTATCTACTTTCTTAGTAAGTTCCCCTTTGAAATATTAATTTTAGTTTTCAGTTTTTATATTAAAAGAAAACTGCTAGGCGATTGATATTTAGATGTTTGAAAATGTGGAAGTGGAATTTATCTCTTATTTTTCTTCCTTAATAGCTATTACTATTGTTTTCTTACTGTATTTTTGTTTTCTTTTGCAATGTTTAATGAAGTGCGTGTGATTCCGAACTTTTTCTTGAGCAATACAAGAATTTCAGAAAGGTAGATGAAAATGAAAGTCATTTGCTAATGTGCTGGTCAATCATATAAATGTATACTAATGCATTTATCAATTGATTAATTTGGTTCGGTAATTTCCAGAAATGAATTAGGGCTTCGTGGAATGTAATAATACAGTCAAACGATTACAGTGCATTATTGTCGTTTTGGTTTCCCATATTATCCCAATAAGGATTATTAGCTAAAATTGTTAATTTACATGTAATAATATTTGCTACGTATAATAACGAGGTTGTGACAGTGCACCGCAGGAAAAAAAGGAAATAATCGCATGTTGACCATCCATCTCTGTATTACATTCATAGATATTTAGCATATGAATATCAATTTAATCAACTTTTCCAAATTTCCAAAAATATGATAATTACACAATTTCTAAGAATGTTCGCATTTTAGACTCGGATGTGAAAATAATTCTGAACTCGATTCTCAACTGACTATCATAAGTTAAATAAATTCAATGCGTTTGCAAATTTATTGTTTCATCCTTCTACTGAAATGTGAACTCTGGACCTTGACATAACATAGTTATAGGAAACATCAACATTGAGAAATAAGTTCAGAGAAAGTAATGTAACGTCGTGGGTAGGAATCTACGCCACAAAGGAACAGACACGAGTGGAACATACAATTTATTTACAATAAGTATTTACAGTATATTTACAGACCTTACTCCAAGGCGTTTGTCGGAGCTACCCGCGGCAGCCCTCCTCTCCCAACACGCGCCTTGCGGCCGCGCCTGCGATTAGCCAACTCGGCCGACTCGCAACTCGGCACCTGGTGTGCCTCGGCAGACAATCTGCCCTGAAGTATTAGTCATTTATTACTTTTACAAACGAAACAAACAGGAATAAATTTAACTGCTGCAGTATTCGCAGCACATAATACACAAAAGCAATAATAATTTCACACAAACTTGTCTTGATTACATTGAAGTGAGCTTTCAATTCTTGAATATCATCATCAGCAATCACAACTTCTTAAAGTAAAGAATTGTGATTGTAAGTTCTAAGTTAAATTTATTATTTTCCTTCAATTTTTTCTTTTATAAGAACATCATATAATCCAGACCGACAGCAATGGAATGAATTCGAAGAATTAATCATCTGTGCTGACATTTTGTGAACCGTCAACGCGTCAAAGAAAGAATTCGAATTTACAATTGCGAATTTTTACCCAATTTTTGAAAATACAGAGAGGTCTCTGAAATACAGATAATCACCACTATCTTTATAGTTTTTTGATACATTAGAGGGACAAAATTAAATAAAAAATTGAAGTCGTTATTGAGAAAATAAATGTTTAAAATTTAAAAATTGATTTTTATTTCACGCAAAATTACAAAAAAATCTCATAATTTTGAAAAATTGAACATGACCTTATTTGAACAACTGTTTCAGGTGAAAACATTTTATTAAGAATAGAATTTATCTTCATAATTGTAGTGTAAGCCGAAACAACTTCGAAAAAAACCCAGAGATTTCAACCCAAACGGAACCTGCACCATTCTCTTAAGTATCCCTTACGTTATCCAGGGTCATAATTAAATAAACAAATTTTAGGGCACGGACGGATGGACCGCCGGACGGATGGACGGACGGATGGATGAACGGATGGACGGACGGATGGACGGACGGATGGACGGACGGACGGATGGACGGACGGGTGGGCGGACGGATGGACGGACGGATGGACGGACGGATGGACGGACGGATGGACGGACGGATGGACGGACGGACGGATGGACGGACGGACGGATGGACGGACGGAGGGACGGACGGACGGAGGGACGGACGGATGGACGGATGGACGGATGGACGGATGGACGGATGGACGGATGGATGGATGGATGGATGGACGGACGGACCGATGGACAGACATTTTGCCATCAATCGATTTTTCAGTAGCAAGGTCCCACCAAACATGAATTCTGACCACAAAATGTGTTAGGGTAAGTTTTGTAGTATACACATGGACAAGATTTGCCATTTTTGTCTTTACTAGAGTCCGATAGTAAGAGTTTTTCTGTCGAAACGTCGCCAATTTTCTTGGAACATTACAATACTTTGTATATACTGCGTAATCAGGAGGAAATAAAATTGCTACATACAATTAGCTTCTGTAACAACTTTTGACATGTTTTCTGGGCGAGGAAGTCTGGAATGCTTTTAGAGATCGATTACAGCTCACACACTGATGTAATGCATAAATGATGGCAAATAGCCTTGAATGCATTAATTTTATAGTATTAACATTTAGTATCATTATAAAACGTGTTAAAATAGCTAGCAATAAAACATGCGTAGCCCACTAACTTTTATCTCAAGCAAAAACCACGAAATTTGTTTAAGTGGAAAACGCAAACTTTTTGTTCTAAACGAAAACGAGTTGTACGTGACGTAAACGACTCGTTACGAGTTACGTTGTAACGTGAAGGAATGTTTCAAGTAGAAAGTTTTTTTCTCTTCAATAAAGACAGGTTTTAATGAAAACGGGAACTAAAATATACTCATAAATGCATATTATTGTATTCGAGCAAAAACATTTCAAGCAAAAAGTGCCAGTCATTGCTTAGAAAATGTTGAAAATCTCATAGGAGCTTTACGTAAAGTATCTCCAAAAATTAAATATTATAAAGATCTCTAGAACGGCACAACGAGATCAATATCCTTACATACTTCTCAAGTTTCAGCTCAAAACCTTATAATCTAACAGTTAAGCGTGACACATCCTATCCAACCATGTACATACACAAATGGATTTTCACATATACAATTGCAGGTAGGTCCTCTTCACCAATCTTAACTGTCGTTAAAAAGGAACTAATAGAAATTATTTCTGACGTGTGTGCGTAATTACAGCGGAAAAGAACCTTATACACGGAGTTAACGACCGATGTTGGAGATTATATTATTGAGGTGATTTCAATACTTTTTTCCCAATATCATACTATGGTTTAGGGTGAGAAAGGAAAAATATGGGTAACTCAGGCGTTTCATTAATATTGAAAACAGCTTATTTATTTCTTTTAAAGTCTACGATTTTATTTTTAAACCTACATATATTTCTAATTTCCAATGTGAGTAGACATTAAAAGACAATAATTTAGCCTCCGCCTATGTGAGAGATTTATTGGTTTCGTTAGATACCCAGGATTTCGAGAGAAATCCAAAAACAACATAACAGTTTCGACTTTAATTGAACAAAGCAAACATTTGATTGTGATATTCCGCATTATGTCACACTGCGTTTGCCAATTGAATACTCATACTTCGTGTATCGCCCTTGCTTCATGTGACATCAAGTATCCATCGAAGAGGCCGCCGGCCATTTCATATAGTATGCTATTACCGTATTTGTGAAGACTGTTTTTGTTCAAATATTTGCTTTAATGCGGGATTAAACGAGAGTAATTCATTTGTTATTCTCAAATACTTCGTTTTTGTTTATACTACTCTTGAGAGAACCATTGTATGTGTCGTTGAACAGCATTTTTGCTACTGCAGGTCTGTTCGTTTAATATTTTGGCGTTCTTCGGTTGTCATCGTCATGAAGGATTAGACTCCGAGCCTATTCACCCATGGTATCTGATGATCCCTTAGTACTTAAGGTATTTCTTTGTTTGTTTCATAGTGTCCTCGTTAATTTCGTAGATATGAAGGTAGCAATCGCGTTACTAACTTAATGACCCCCCATTCTTGCGAAAGTGTTGATTCTCAAAATGTTTCGAAGTTTCAATCGTATGTTACTAATTAAGGATAATTTATAAATAATAAACAAAACTATTGGTGGTTTCTGCGTATTGGAGTGAGTATTGTAAGTGCTTTCGTTTGAATCTGATAATAGCACTTAGTGAAACGAACTAATTAAATTTTAACAAAAATAAATTTTTAAACTCATTTTATTTGATACAAATTCTATGTATTTCTTGGGATGATGTGCTCAGTTTTTGTGTTGACGTTCGGCGTGTGTGTTATTTTAGTTCATCAAGCCTTTCTCCGAATCCATCGTGAATAACCCTGTCGATATTATATATTCAAAAGTATTTCGATTTCATAGAGAATTTACTGCGTTATATCTTTTCATTTTGTGCCAAAGTTACCCTCACTTCAGTAAAATCTTCTGGTCTTTTAGTAATTTTTTTGGCCAAGCAATAACTTTTGTTGCTTCTGCTCCTTACTTCAGCCCCCATTTCATCATTCCGCCTCTAGCAACTCAATATTTTACTGCATATGATTCAACTTATTGATAATTCTTTCCTTCCTTTTTTCCTTAATTTTAAATAACATAAAAACTTTTTTCAGTCTCGTTACAAACAAATTAAAACATGCTCTAGTTCGAAGTATTTCTTCACCAGACCTAACTAAGGCGAGCAATCAAACATTCCTCGGAACCACTGCTTAAGAATACGAGCAAGCTGATTCCCTGCAACTAACGAATCGTGTCACAATACCCGCGCACTTCTTCCCCTTCTTCTCCTTCGCGAGAACCTTCCGGAAGGGTAGATTATGCGCCCTTGGCGCCGTCCATCACGCCTCGCGCGACCGCCGCAATTCGCGAACCCCCCGTTTCCCCCTCCTGCCCTCCTACTCCCTTCTCCTCCATCGTCTCTCGCGAATTTGTTTGCGAGAGAGTTGACGGAGCTGCCGGCGAATTTAATGCGATGAAGTTCTCGCGACGCCGTTGCAGACACAAAGATTCCTCGGGATTAGCGCCGAGCGCGCGCTGGCGCGGAGGTGGTGCCCCTGTCGGCAGAAGTAGGAAACGCGCGCGTGCGGTGTTGCCAGATGCATTGTAATTTCCTCTGAAAGGTGTTTTTGGAACAAAATCCAATAGATTTTTAAATATATTAATCTTGTTTTAAAACAACGCTAAGGCAAACTGTTCTTTTCAGCGTTGGATTCTTTCGGGAATTTGTAAACAGCGAAATATAAAGTTACACTCCATTATATTTGGATTTCAAAAATAAACGAACAAATTTATTACATAGGAGAAAACTTGTACGAACACAGTTAGTGGGGTCACGGCTGTCCGGGAGATATCATATTCTAGATAGTAAAGCCAACTTTTCGACTGTTGTACTTCTCCTGCAATCGTGCTGGAGAGTGTCGCAGGATGATGGCCAAATTCTTGTCAAAACGCCGTCTAATCTTGCCTCCACTGACCGTTTAGTTACCGACATTTTAAAAAGAATTGCTAATGTAAATTTCATTGTGTCATCTATTAAAATCAAACCTTCCCAGCACAACATTCCCAAGTTCCCCCCCCCCATTTGCTCCCCACAAGCAGTGTATTTGCAAATCTTGGGAAAATACTCTTCCAGATTGGCAACCCTGGCAAGGAGGTAGTGGTGGCCCTGCCGACAGAAGTAGGACACGCGGGTCGACAGCTCACGAATAGTCTCGCTGGCTGCCCCCCTCCCTCTCCCTGTTCCCCTCCTCTGTCTCCGGATCCCGAATACCTCGCATTCGTTCGTTAGTTGCTTTAATAGAAGACAGCGTTTCAAATGTGAGGAGATTTATCTGGCTGGGAGTTTCTTGCATCCTGCTAAGTCTGCGCCTTTTTCTCTTCCGTTCTGTGCACTCCGTCCTCCACTGTCCCGCATTGGGCCGGACAGTGGGCCAAACGTTTTTGAAATCGCTCATCAAAAAGTTAAAAGGTAATATTATAATTGGAATAGTATAACATTTCTTTATGCCTTACAACTTTAAAAGTCAGAATTATGCTCTAGCTTGTTTCGAATATAAGTTTCGAAAAGATCATATATATTCTTTAGCTCCTCGGTGAGCGCATGATGGTGGTAAACAAATAGAAGTTTAGATGTATCTGAAACCCCTCCCGCTTGTATTACACTAACGAACAGCCGACTTTTCACCATGTAATCAATCTAAAACCATTTTCCGGATCAAACAGCTTAACTGATTTTCGCAAAAGTTGGAAACATGGAGTTTTCAAAATAAGCTATTCTTTTAAATAGGAAAATTTAGACGTACTTGGAAAATTTCAAATCAAAGCTATAATATTTTAAAGAGATATAAATGAGAGTATTTAATTATGTTGACAGGGAAATAAATTTTATTTCATTTTGTCTCTATACCCCAAAAAGTCATGTTCAGTAAAATGCTGAACGTACCCACTCAACTCATTTGCCACATTTGGATCCTTTAAAAGTTTTAAAATATTTAGATGGTATGCCCCCTATGAATCAAAGACAAAGTACTGTCGTTCAGAAATTTTATTTTTGTAGAGGAGAGCGAGGAAAAAGGTGTGCTGTCCCTCAAAGCATTGCGGTGAGAATTACAAAGTGTTCAATTGTAATCTTTTAGAGGTAGTAAAAAATAACATTTTAAAGGCAAATGATGCAGCCATTCAGAGTTAATATAATTATAACTACAAATCACTTTTGAACTTATAATTCTATTCATAGTTTGTTGAAATTTAATATAGTGATTGTAAGTATTAATGTATGAACAAATGTATGAAATGAAAGCAGAACCAATACAAAAGGATAAAATTAGTTTAAAAATTTTTAACTTCTAAAAATCTTGTTTTCTCTTATCATGTGCTTGAAAGAATCAGTAATCAGACCACTAAAATCATGTAGTTCCCACTTCTGAAACGAATCCTGTGTAAGATTAGGGAGCAATATTATTAATAGTCTTGTTTATATTCGCTCTCATGGAAAGGCTGGCGAGTGACAATGTGAATATTTAGTGTTTTCGGACTCGTCAACTTTCGTCGTTTACTAGTCGTCAACTTTATTCTTGTAAGAGTAGTTTATGGGAGGGGACAGAGTTTCTACCCCAGTAGATCGTGAGATTCATTTCTGACGTACACATCCTCTGGTGAGGCTTTCCTCTTTCCAGGTATTTCCCCTCAATACGACAAGCTCTAAGCTCCTGACACGTGCGGTAGTGTAGTGCATGCTAGTAAACGCGCGCGCGCGTGTTTGTGTCAGGGAAGAGGAGAAACAATGTTAAAAGGAAAGATCGCGCGCGGTCCTTGTCAAGATTTTGGGTAACACTGCTCCTGTATTCTCCTCGTATTGATAGAAGATACCATATGAAAAAAACAGATGAGAGCAACCGGCCGCTATAATTCTTCTCCAAACAGTGGTTGAATTCAACAGTGGTGTTGAATATCCGCTTGCGTCCGTTTCACCCTCCCGAAATGCTGTAGAGGTAACATATGTTGGCACTGAGCTAACCCAGCCAATGGCAGGCTGGAAGGCATTCAGAGCCTGAATGTCATGTCCCAATGTTTCTGCTCTTCTAGTGGATCAGTGATGTTTCTTCTACTGCTTCTAGCCTCTGTTTCTTCAGGCCGGCCAATATTCCGAATACTCGATGATATGTTTCAATTTATTCTTGGTGGGAATATACTAAATGAGTTTATTCTGAATGAAGTTTGTTGATTTGATTGGTTTCGGGTTTCTGGCATGACAACTGCTATTGTTATTAGTCCTGTAAGTGTAGTTGTAACAGAGGAGGGGGTGTTGTCCCTCACCTGCTAAATGATGAGGTCCTGCTTACACGCACACGTTGGTGTTTGAATCAATTTTGTTCTAAATTCTTGAATTGTGTAGTATATGTCTTTATTCACTTACCAATTTCATCAACTTAGAAATTTGTTGTATTTTGACATGTGTTTCAAAATATTTATTTGTTTGCATTGAAACGACAAGATTAAACACTTGTAGGCAATTTGCTTATTTTGGCCCACTGTGGCGCTGTGTATCCCCTCTTCGCCGCCCGGCGCGTCCACGGCGCGCGGAGTAATCACCCGGCTGGCCGACAGAGCGCGCGCGGAGCAGCGCCGGCGAGCAAGCGAGCGAGTGAGAGAAAACAGATCCAATTTTCGAGCGCGCCTCTTGCAACAAATGACTGTCGGCGATACGGAAGGATTCTCTCGGCAAATTTTTGTTAAAATGAAGAAGAAAGCAAAAATAGAACGTAATAGAACGCGCGCGATGGAGTGTCTGCAGCGGAATTGTTGCGCAGCTATTGTTGAACTCTCGGTGGAGCCCATCGGGGATGTAGCGAGGGCGGAGTTGCTTCAGTGTGCGTGTCCGCTTCATTGTGACGTCATTCCGACTCGTTCCGGGATGCAGTTTGAATGGCTGCGCCAAGATTCTGACACGCCGCTGAATGCGATGCTGATACCATTCTCTGCAATCTGTGATGATTAATATGCGCGGCGCTTTCATGAAATGAGAGATAAGTGTGGAGTAATATTAACGTATAATACATGAATCTAATTACGTGATTAGTTGTCTGTTCGTAAATGGCGAAATTTGTTCATCAGTATTTTGAGGTTTAACCTCTGACATTAGCTGATAGACCATAATAGTGTTTCCACATTAAAATACCATTTTTGATATAATATTTTAACTAGTTTTCGGTAACGGAATTAATTTCAAAATTGTTTACAAATCTAGAAATTAGAATAACTTGTTTATTAATAATGTCAGTTGAAATTATTGATTGTGGGTGTACGTTTTCCAATTAGCTTTTCCATTTAATGAGTTTCACATGACATTTAATGATCGGAAATGATATACACCAGAATCTTTCGGAACATTTTCAAAACACTTGAGATAAAGCCGTTTTTAACAAAAAGGTTACAAACGTGAAATTTATACTTACCAGCTAATTGCTCTTTAGCAACATATTTAGGTTAGAACTCTTTAATATTTTTCAAATACATTTTAGTCACTTTTCTTGAAAGTGAATTAAAAGCTTACAAATAGAAACTATTAAGCTTTAATATCTTTAAGTAGCAATTTTTGAAAGTCCTTGCAAAAATAAATCAATAATGTTGGTATTTATACAATAATAAACAACCATAATAAAAAGATACTACGTCATAATTTAAATTTTCCCGAAATTTGTACCGTTTTTCAGAATAGTAAATAAAATTTGAGGGATGCTGAAGTTCAAACAGTAAAAAATACCGACATTTTTTGAACGTAATGTGCATACTTCTTCGCGACTTAGTATACATGTGATGCACTTAAGAGATCTCTTCCTCGGCAACGTGGAGGTTGATTGCCTTCATCTCTTGACAGTTTTGAGATGAGTCATTGATATTTGACAGAAGTAAGAAAATCATTTGCCTATGCGGATTAATCATGACTTTCATTTAATTAAAAATATACCTCAGGTACATCTAAATAAATTAATTTGTAACCAAATTAACACTTTCTCTCAGGGCCCATCAATGCTGTCACGTAACTGCCAACAATGAGTTTTTAAGCGAAGCCGTTTACTATCGGAGACTTTTTCTTGAGCCATGAATTTGGTTTCTCATATTTAACTGTATTAGTGACTTTGTTAAGAGTATTTATTTATTTATTTATTTATGAATTAATTAATTACTTATTTACTTATTTATTATTTTATTTGTTTGTTTATTCGTCGTCTTCACTTCAATTGATTGATTTTTTCGTGTTTCCGGGTGCGTCAACTGCTTTGATCATTAGTCCCGTTAGTGTAGGGTATGTCATTTTCTCGGGAGATGGCGGTGATCTTTCCCCGCTGGATGGCGAGATCAGCCGCCGATCTATTGTCGGCTAGTGGGATTTCCCCCTAACCAGAACTCCACCAACGGGGCACCACACCAGCCGGGACAAACTCTAAGCTCCCGACCGGTCTCCCGGAATATGTGGTAGTGTAGTGCATGTTAGTATAAGTGTGTGTGTAAGGGGAGAAGATAGGACAAGGAAGAGGAAAGACTATCTCGCGCGGTCCATGGCCCGTTTGGTAGGGTACTGCTCCGGCATTCACCTGGTGCTGATCGGAGAAACCACGGAAAACTACCGATCCGAGCAGTCGGCCGCTAGAATTCTCCTCCAGACAGCGACTGAATTCGACCTAGCTGAAAAGCTAGTGTCTAAAATCCTGCTGCCGTCAGGACTCGAAGCTAAGACCTCCCGGTCAGAGGCGCTGCAGTGACATCAGTTGATGCATGAGCTACCGCTCCCGGTACTCTTCACTTCAAAGTCTAGGCCTTTTTATCATTGGATCCTTTTGTCTATCTTTTTACAGGTTTCTAGTTCTTCAGGTATCTCTTCCATTAGGAATGTAAGACATAATAGCATTCGAATAGTATCTACCTTCTCGCCACTTACGGAGTTGAACGAGATAATCACTTGTGATTACCCCTACTACTTTCAGTGTATCTTTGCGTCTGGAAACTGCCAAAGTTCTTGCAACCACCTTGACAAGCTAAGTACCCGCCACTCTGCTAGAATATTATCAATATGACGACCCTCTATGACCCATTTTGCTACTTATCTCCGACTCAGTGCTGCCAAATGCCGAATGAGGGAATGAAGAATCGGGACTGAGTAAATGCGGGATTTTCCTCACGAACACAGCGAAACCGAAATGAACATGATGCCTGACACTTGAAGTTGATCTACCGTGATAATTTTATTAGCCAATGCTGTATATTATTTTCGTTTCTTTCATTCGAAATATGTAGATATAAGGCAAAAAAGTCTATAAAAATCATTGAAGCATAAATGATTGATGTTTGCTCGTTGAAGAAAAATTGCGGAATTTGTATCTATCTGCGCGGATTGTGGATTGGACTTTAAATAGCCGGAAGAAAATGTGGAAATTCCGGAATCTGGCCACACAGCGCCTACTACACTTAGTGGCTAATGAAACATTCATCTTTGGTCCACGTTGTGATTTCGTGTAGGCTACACACAAACCGATACTCTCCTGGCGCTCTGACGGGCTGTCGGCAGGCGAAACCTGTTCCTTTCAAAGGGGCAACAGTGGGAGAGTAGCATATGCGTGACCCTCCGCTGGCACATTAACCCAATTTTGGTGGTATACCAACATTGGGAAAATGGGCCGTTTATTCGATATCGTTTCAAATGTCTGGGAATAGAAATGCAGACGCCTTCCTAATTGAACCACTGGTGATACAACAGCATATACTTTCTCGCATTATTTCTTTCTACTTGCATTGTTTCTAGCACATTAGTCAGGCAAACAAGGATAATTGCACAGAGAAATTGAACATCTAGAATTAAAGGCCACCAAATATATCGCATAATGAAAGCATTCCAAACGACGATATCATTCCCTTATGGACATTTGTTTAAACATTCTTTCCATTTTAATAAAATTGAATAAAATGAAAGAACATTTTAATGAACGTAGAGAACATTGAAACACGTGAAGTAAATAAAAACGCCATATCTCACTATCTATTAGTGGCTACAAACTAACCAACGCCCATCTGGCAACGCTTGGACACCAACAACTGTGGTCCTTCCCGCTTCTTCTCGGGGGCTACACACACAAACCCGTCACCTCGCTAACTACAAAAGCCAACGAAGCATTCATCTGTGGACAATCCCACTATCTGTTAGTGGCTACAAACAAACCAACGCCCACCTGGCAACGATTGGAGACCAACAACTGGGTCCATCCCGCTTCTTCTCGAGGGCTACACACAAACAAACCCGTCACCTCGCTAACTACAAAAGCCAACGAAGCATTCATCTGTGGACAATCCCACTATCTGTTAGTGGCTACAAACAAACCAACGCCCACCTGGCAACGATTGGAGACCAACAACTGGGTCCATCCCGCTTCTTCTCGAGGGCTACACACAAACAAACCCGTCACCTCGCTAACTATAAAAGCCAACGAAGCATTCATCTGTGGACAATCCCACTATCTGTTAGTGGCTACAAACAAACCAACGCCCACCTGGCAACGATTGGAGACCAACAACTGGGTCCATCCCGCTTCTTCTCGAGGGCTACACACAAACAAACCCGTCACCTCGCTAACTACAAAAGCCAACGAAGCATTCATCTGTGGACAATCCCACTATCTGTTAGTGGCTACAAACAAACCAACGCCCACCTGGCAACGATTGGAGACCAACAACTGGGTCCATCCCGCTTCTTCTCGAGGGCTACACACCAAACAAACCCGTCACCTCGCTAACTACAAAAGCCAACGAAGCATTCATCTGTGGACAATCCCACTATCTGCTGTGGCTACAAACAAACCAACGCCCACCTGGCAACGATTGGAGACCAACAACTGGGTCCATCCGCTTCTTCTCGAGGCTACACACAAACAAACCCGTCACCTCGCTAACTACAAAAGCCAACGAAGCATTCATCTGTGGACAATCCCACTATCTGTTAGTGGCTACAAACAAACCAACGCCCACCTGGCAACGATTGGAGACCAACAACTGGGTCCATCCCGCTTCTTCTCGAGGGCTACACACAAACAAACCCGTCACCTCGCTAACTACAAAAGCCAACGAAGCATTCATCTGTGGACAATCCCACTATCTGTTAGTGGCTACAAACAAACCAACGCCCACCTGGCAACGATTGGAGACCAACAACTGGGTCCATCCCGCTTCTTCTCGAGGGCTACACACAAACAAACCCGTCACCTCGCTAACTATAAAAGCCAACGAAGCATTCATCTGTGGACAATCCCACTATCTGTTAGTGGCTACAAACAAACCAACGCCCACCTGGCAACGATTGGAGACCAACAACTGTGGTCCATCCCGCTTCTTCTCGAGGGCTACACACAAACAAACCCGTCACCTCGCTAACTACAAAAGCCAACGAAGCATTCATCTGTGGACAATCCCACTATCTGTTAGTGGCTACAAACTAACCAACGCCCATCTGGCAACGCTTGAAGACCAACAACAGGGTCCATCCCGCTTCTTCTCGAGGGCTACACACAAACAAACCCGTCACCTCGCTAACTACAAAAGCCAACGAAGCATTCATCTGTGGACAATCCCACTATCTGTTAGTGGCTACAAACAAACCAACGCCCACCTGGCAACGATTGGAGACCAACAACTGTGTTCCATCCCGCTTCTTCTCGAGGGCTCCACACAAACCCACCCCCCACCTAGAGCTCCGGCGGCTCGCAGCCGGCGGTGCAGCCGCTCCTCTCAAAGAGCAGGGCGATGGGGGCGTCCGTAAGGGCAAGGGGGATGGCGGGGGCGGAGCCGAGGCGGGCGTTGGCGCTCGCAAATTGGCTCTGTTTCAATTGTCTGGGATTAGCGGCGCCGGTGCTCAGTCCCCGCCCTCGCCGGCGTCCCCATCCCCACCCCCGCCCCTACCCCAGCCCTCACCACCACCCCTGCCCCCGCCCCTGCCCCTGCCTCGCCCCCGCCTCGCCCCCGCGCCCGCGCGTGCCCTATCGTTACCTCCGCCGCACCGTGAGCTCTCGTGGCTCTTGATCTGTAAATAACGAGGCCGGCGAAGGGGCGGAGCTCGGGGGTGGCGTGGGAGTAGATGCAGGTTTCCACCGACAGCGAGCAACGGACTCAGAGCTACAGGCGGTTTGAGAGGGTGCATTGAGGCTGTGTGAGGATGAATAGTAGCTTTGGTAAGAAGATGTGGGTTATTTGATGATGAGTGTGGAATCATGAGTATCTGAGATGAAGAACCTGAAGATAATGGTCTATGATCAGCAGGATTAATAAACGTCACCCTAGAACCCTATGGGAGTAGCAGCAAGACCGTCAGCGACAGTTAGAACTCCGTACAGGGAGTTTTCAAGAGTTCGTTGAGGCTGTTTGAGGTTGAAAGGAAGCTTTGACAATAATATGTTGATGTGTGTAGAATCATGAACATATGAGATGTATGTGAAAAAGAGGATCAATAGGGTTAATCAAAGTCACCCGTAGATGTGATGGAAATAGATGCAGAGTTCCGCCAGCAGCGAGTCAGAGACATACGAAGATTTTGAGAGGATTTAATGATGCTGTGAGGTTGAATGGTAGTTTTCGTAAGCAGGTGTGAAATAATGTGTGGGGAATCATGAATATCCGAGATCTTAAAGTCACTCATGGGTGGTGTGGGAGTAGATGGAGTACCCAATGACAGTTAGATATCGAGTGAGAGCCATACAGAGATTTAGAGGCGGTTGATGATGCTACGTATACATGGAAGCTTTCACTCCGTAAAAAGTTTGGTTAAAGGTGATGTGAAAGGAATTGTGAAATGATTTGAGATACAGAATCAGAACCTGGAAGATATAGAATAGCTTTTTGATAGAGAGAGAGCCACCGTTATATTGAATTTTAAAAAGCAGATATCGTTGTGGAGTAATATTAAAATATGATTGTGTTAGGAATAATAAATTTTAAGGAGATATGAAATGAGAGTTTTGTGAATGATTTGATAGGCAAAATTGAGAGAGTAGTTGAGATAAATGGTGTGGACAAGGCAAATGGAGGGAGTGATCAACACAAATGGGGAATGTGGTCCAAGCAAAAGGAGAGAGTGGTCAAGGCGAACGAAGAGAGTGAGCAAGACAAATGGAGAGAGAGGGGAGGCAAATAAAGGGAATGGACAAGGCAAATGGAGAAAGTTGTCAAGAGAAGTGGAGATTGTGGTGGAGGCAAAAGGTGAAAGTTAGCAAAGCAGAGAGCGAAGGTAAGTGGGCGAGGCAAGGAGAAAATGGAGGAGGCAGTGATCAACGCAAATGGACAATGTGGTCCAGGCAAACGAAGAGATTAGACAAGGCAAATGAAGAGAGTGGGCAAAGCAAATGAAGAGAGTGGGCAAAGTGAATGGTGAGAGTGGGTAAGGCAAGTGGAGGGAATAGACTAGATAAATGGAGAGAACAGTCAAGGCCAATGGAGGGAGTGGACAAGGCACATAGAGAGTGTAGTCAAGGCCAATGGCGAAAGTGGACGAGGCAACACGACCAAAAGCGGGCAGAGGAGGCAACTAGGAAATCCGACGCTGTGGAGACGCGATGCGCGTGGCGGCAGGGGAGAGGGCGCGAGGGCGGGCGAACGTCCCGCGAGAAAGCCAACCGCCCTTTTTGTTCCCGCTCGCTGCGCCACCGGCCTCGGTTAATTGAGATAAGCGGACGTTGCCCGGTATCGCTGTAAATCTTCCTCCTCGAGCCCCCGCCGGCGGCGCCTGAGTGGGCGGGGCGAGTGGGCGGGGTGAGGGGGTGTGGAGGGCTACGAGTGCCGGGTGCGGGTGAGGGTGTTACGGGGTGATCAGCAGGAGAGCGACACATGCAGCGCGTACAGCGAAGTAATTAACTATGAGGAAATCGAAGAGACTACGGGAAAAATAGGAACGAATACATGGTGAATCGGAGTGCTACAAATTAGAATGTCCCAGCTACTTTGTCCTAGTGGCAGGGCCTCCATCACGCCTGACAGACTCATCGATCCGATCCCACACAGTCTTCCGCAGACTCTGTTGCTGTTTTCCGCCGTAGTTTCAAGTCGATTTTCCAAGTTCAGTCATTTAGAACATTTAATTTAGATTTTTAACTGCTACAAGTATGTAAATTCTCTTTGAAACTGATATAAATTATTTATTAATAAGGATACTGGTGTGACATCATCGTAATGCTACCTGATATAGGTGGAGACAAATCTTATTTATCTTTAATTTTGTGTTGTTCATGATTTTACTCGTATCTTGTGTTGAAATAATTTTCGTATTTTACGCATCTGTATTTTGAATTTTTTATTTGAAAAAAAAACGATGAAAAGTTAAGACATATTCTGAAAAAATTCTTCATTGAGTCGTGTTTCAGTTTCAGCGTTGTTATTGTCTTTTCCTATGTTGTGTGACTATGAATTACTAACCGAATGAGACGTGTGCCACTGAATTGTGTGTGGAACCATATCTAGGAACACCTCATACAGGACTATAGCTTAACAAAATATTATTGTCAAATGATTAATGTAAATATAAATTAAATTGCACACTAGGTAATAAAAATTGAATCGGAGTTTTACGATTTTTGAAAGACAATATATTAACCTACTGTCTCAATAATAAAAATATCAATGGAAAAAGATCATCTAACAAGAAAATGTCATGTAAGATTGCACCTTCCCTGAGATTATAACTGTGATTATCCTATTGCCATCATCACGGGTTTTTGTAGTTATTCGCTTTCGTTGTTCTTTGCAACCTAATTCGTCATCGTCGACATCCTCATAACCTCGACTTGACTATCATCGCAGCCGTCGCTTAGGAACATTATTGCTCTTATAGTCAGGTATCCTTTATCACAAAAAAGTGCAACAATCATCTTTACCATTTTCACCTCGATTTACTTACTCTTTTCCAACGTCAACATTAACGCCATACCATCATTTCAGCCATTGTCGGGTGGCATCACGTCCATCATCACCGCCGTCGCTTTCACCAATTGTGAGCGTCATGGCCTTACCCTTCATTGCCTGCAGAACCATAGTCAGAAATCCTTTATCACTAAAAGTGCAACTGTCACCTCCTTTACCATTTTCACCACCATTTCCTTACTCCAACATTAACACCATACCATCATCACAGCCATCACCACCACCGTCACCGTAACATCACAGTCATCACCACCGCCGTCGCTTTCGCCAATTGTGAGCGTCATTGCCTGCAGAGCCATAGTGAGGGTCTTGGCCATCGTCTTCATCGCCATGGCCCTCCGAACAGTCCCCAGCTCATCCGGCGCGCCCCGCCGGCCCGCGCGGCCGCCTGCCCTAATCCGGGCAGTCGCGCCGGGATTACGCGCGTTGTTTTATAGCGGCCCCCGCGCCGCTCCGCGCGGGAGAGGCGATCGCCCCACTGGATCAGGGGCTGCTCCTCTCCGCCGGCGGCCGGTGGCAGTGGCAGCCTTCGCCCCGGGGATCGATGTCAGCCGCTGTCTCGCAGCGACTCCGCGCGGCCTCGCTAACGAGCGCCCGAGTCGCCGGGGCGGATTGGAGCCGGTCTTGGCGAAAATCAGGGATTTCTCCTCTTTCTTTTCGTCCTTGTGCTCAACTTCCTTTCCACATTCTTGTCCTTTTGGAGCCGGTCTTGGCGAAAATCATGGATTTCTCTTCTTTCTTTTCATCCTTGTGCTCAACTTCCTTTCCACATTCTTCTCCTTTTGGTGCCGGTCTTGGTGAAAATCAGGGATTTCTCCTCTTTCTTTTCGTCCTTGTGCTCAACTTCCTTTCCACATTCTTCTCCTTTTGGTGCCGGTCTTGGCGAAAATCATGGATTTCTCTTCTTTCTTTTCATCCTTGTGCTCAACTTCCTTTCCACATTCTTCTCCTTTTGGTGCCGGTCTTGGTGAAAATCAGGGATTTCTCCTCTTTCTTTTCGTCCTTGTGCTCAACTTCCTTTCCACATTCTTCTCCTTTTGGTGCCGGTCTTGGCGAAAATCATGGATTTCTCTTCTTTCTTTTCATCCTTGTGCTCAACTTCCTTTCCACATTCTTCTCCTTTTGGTGCCGGTCTTGGTGAAAATCAGGGATTTCTCCTCTTTCTTTTCGTCCTTGTGCTCAACTTCCTTTCCACATTCTTCTCCTTTTGGTGCCGGTCTTGGCGAAAATCATGGATTTCTCTTCTTTCTTTTCATCCTTGTACTGAACCCCCTCCCCCTTCTTCTCCGGATACTTCTCCTTTTGGTGCCGGTTTTCGCGAAAATCAGAGATTTCTCGTCTTTCTTTTCATCCTTGTGCTCAACCTCCTCCTCCTTCTCCGGATACTTCTCCTTTTGGTGCCGGTCTTAGTGAAAATCATGAATTTCTCTTCTTTCTTTTCATCCTTGTGCTCAACCTCCTTCCCCTCCTTCTCCGGACACTTCTTCTTTTGGGGGCCGGTCTTGACGAAAATCAGGGATTTATCCTCTTTCTTTTCATTCTTGTGCTAAATCTCCTTCTCATTCTCCGGATTCTTCTCCTTTTGGTGCCGATTTGGGCTAAAATCAGGGATTTTTCTTCTTTCTTTTCAACCTTGTGCTCAACTTCCTTTCCACATTCTTCTCCTTTTGGCGCCGGTCTTGGTGACAATCAAGGATTTATCCTCTTTCGTTTCAGGCTTGTGCTCTTCCTCGACGTCCGTCTCCCGATACTTCTTTTGGTGCCGGTCTTGGCGAAAATAAGTCATTTCTCCTCTTTTTCATCTTTCTGTTTCTTCTCCTCCACGTACGTCTTCTGATGCTGGCGAAAATCATGGTTCTCTCACCATTCACCTTTTCTCATCCTTCTCCTTATTCGCTTGCTCCTCTTTCTCCTCCTTCTCCTCTTTTTTGTCCACGTACTTCGTCTGGAGCTGGTCTTGTTGAAAAAAGGATTTCTCGTCATTCACCTCCTCCTCCTCTTCTTTTTCATCCTTTTTTCTCTTCTTATTTCTACTTCTCCGCGTACTGCTCTTTTTTACACTATTCCTCCCCCTCTTCCTGCTCTTCCTCCTTCTCTACATACTTCTGTTTCTCATATTAATGCTACTCATTCTTCTCCTCCCCCTCCTTAACCACCTGCTCTTGTTTTTCTGCTTCTGCCTCTCTTTCTCCTTCTACTCCACCTCCATCACCACCCCCTTTTTCCCCATTATACTATATTCTCTTCCTCTTTTTCTTCATTGTTTCTCTCTACTCCCTTCTTCTCAGCTTCTAATATTTCTTATATTCTCATCCCCTTTTCTTTTGTTTTCTTTTCTCCTTTTTCTTTCTTTCCGCTATCATGTCTTCCATAGTTACTCTTTTCTTTTTTCTCGTCCACTTCTTTTTCTTCCCTATTTCTTTATTTTTCCTAAAACTTATGAACATAAATTTTATCTTTTCCATTCTCCTTCTTCTATTTCTGTTTTACTGCTAGTTTATTCTAGGATAATATTTCTAACAAGATGCTCGCGGCAAAATATTAGAGTACCAGAGTATCAGACAAGCAAAACGTTCATATCCTAAATAAATGAATGATTAAATAAAGGAAGATCTAGTGTTTAGACTATACCTTCTCCAGTCACAAGTCACACCTCCACCAGTCATAAGTAGAAACATAAACGTGAATGAAACTTATAACCATGGCGCTGTACAATGGTCGATACCACCACTTACGATTTTTTTCAATAATAAGATTATTTAATTATACGCAGTAGGTATCTAAGAACTCTTAATGGTCAAATTTCATGTGATAATTCAACGAGCCCAATTCAAATGTTAATCTCTGAATTTTAATTTGATGTCATATTTGAGACCGAATAAATAAATTGAAACCGAACGACTGATACTTTTGATGAACAAGTTATGGAAATGTAATGTTTATTTTGGATATACACAAGTTCTGTTTTTGGTTGCACAGTGCTTCTCAGAATAAATAAAATTTCAAATTTCTATGGCATGTACAGATTATCACTTTTGCCAATTAATATGTGACCCGAAATTTCATACAAGTGAGTTGCACATTCCATGTTTACCCCCGATTATTAAGCTGCTACCAATGCAGTAGTATTCGGTAGGTCACATTCTCTCAAAGTTAGAGATATCTAAATCTGCCTGCCGAACACACATGCATGAGGAGTTGCATATCATTCAGGGGCAACCTCACATGTGTAACTTAGTTATATGAAATTTCCTACCGTAAGTTCATTGACGAAAGGTAATGATCATCGACCTCTTTACGTTTGCCCTAGACGTTTGTAAAATTTATTCTGTGCCATTCTGTGAAACGTTTCTAATTTCTTTTGTTTGAAATGTCCTTCATCAAGATATATTCACTTCAAATCTCATCAATAATTCACTAAAAATCTCATTTCCAAGTCCCTTTAGACTCTGTGACAAGAAAATAATATTCATACAACGAATAACATTTCGTGTACCTACTTTTATACAGTTGAAAAAGTATGAGAAATTTGTGATTTTCTTCACCTCTTATGTCACATAAGTGTGACGATTTTTTTATTCGGAGAAGATAGAATAATTGTAATGATACAATTTATTCCTAGTGTCCACTTATTCAAAGTTTTGCAATTTGTGCTTGAAATAAAAGTAAGAACACTGGTGTTTCTTTCTGATATTCTTTTTCAAACATTTTTTTCTGGTCACCAAGTAGTATGTAATGGATGTTTCTAGTTATTCAATATCTCAGAATACCTGAAAAAGATATTTCAAGAATTATAGCCCTATGACTATAAATATTCTTACCAGTTATTGCACTTTATAATCTAAGCACATCCTACATCCACCACAACTCTCACGTCTATACTGCTATCTAATGAATAAAATATTAAAAAAAAACAACCGGATCTGGATATTAAGCACATCACTACTCTCTAGCTCTGAGATTATGGTCCCTTACTTCTAGCACCCTCATGGGTACTTACGTACAGTGTCTGCAATGGAAGAGCTTAACTTAGCTTTTATCCCCGTCGTTCCATCCGTTACGATATCACACCGAGTGCACCTGCGGGGTGACGCCTGCGATCATTTGCTTTGAGACAGTTCCGGCTTCCGCCATCACCAACCGCTTCCCTTCACCCAAGTACCACGACGCAGGTCGAGCTCAGTCACCCGAACTTCGCAAATAGCGCCGTAACAGCTTTAATATGAAAAGTTTCTTCCCGGCGTTATTGCGGCTGTTGGGCATCTCTTCTGGTGACCCACAAATGGAGCCGCGACCTCTCGCGTGCAACGGAGGCCCCCGCGGAGGCATTATGACTTTTGAGAAGCGTTTCGGGAAATTATGATGCAACTTTTCTGTGTGCCTCAGATGGATGCTTTGCAATTTAGTAGCCGACTTGTTGGAATATTTTTCAAGTTACTTTTTAATACCACTGCTGCAGTTCATAAAAGATACGTATTACTTTTTTGTAATTTAACAGTATTACCTATTTACTTAGGTTACTTAATTCAAAGTTCGATTTTATATGAATGGTTAATATACAATAAGGTGATTTAAATTACATTTAAAAAATAGCCTGTATTTACACTAATTATGGTTTTCAAGAGGGGATACATAATTGGAATTGAAGTCGGAGCCGCAAAATTACACGAGTCGCTTTGAACGTTAATGTAAATATTGGCTTACTGAAGTTTTAGGAAATATGATTTGAAATTCTTAATTAAAGTTTTAATGATGAGAACTATGTAATTTACAAAATACAGTGTGTGCTATTTTTATATATTGATTGTAGTGCAATACGATGTGAAGATGAATATGCTGCGAATGTATCAAAAATGTGTCGAAGATTGTGATGATCTAGTATAATAAAGAAGTATATCGAAAAGAATTGGAACGAAAATAAACTAGTTTGAATGACAAAATACTAATCATAGTGCTTGCATTAAGACCTCTTCTTTCTCCTGATTTGATAGAAAGGTCAGTATCGATTCTGTACAAATGAAGATATTCTAGTATCTGTAGTTACTCACAGCAGAATTAGATCATTTACTCTGAGAGAGTTTATCTGATCTGTTGAACTTTGACCTTCATTGAAGAAAACAAAAACGCTATGTTAATTTAAATTGGTTTTCAGAATTCTGCTCTGATGTGTACATGACAACAAAACTCAGAAGCATGTCAGAAAACATTGTATAATTTTCAAGAAATATACCCTTACAAATAGAATACACCTTCTACACAAAAGTGTGAAATAAACATTTGAATCCGTTCTTATTAGAGCGTGTCATTTTGCCAGATATATTTAATGCATAAGGGAGACATACACATTTACAAAAACGGTCATCACATGAAAACCGAGGTGAATACAGAAATTCTTAAATTAAATCTGGATTGAGAAGCAAGTTAGCTTCCAGAAACAGTTTATTTTGTTCTTTTTATAGAGAAACAAGTTCCTTTGTAAACCACTGTATTTGATTTGAAATATCTTTAGAATATTTTTCATCCTATTGATTTGCCTCAATTTTTTTACTTTGTCATATGATAATTTCATCAATAATCGCTGTTGAATTATTTTGAACGTACATGCTATATCATTCACTCTAATGAATTGATTCTGAAGTTTATTCAAAATTATGTCTAACAGTAAAACACGAAAACGACTTTCAGCATTGACAAGTCTTTCATCTTGACATAGTTCATCAAAATAGCTTTTGGTTTTCTTTACACTTCGCACCTCTGACGAGGGAAATAATATATTATTTCCCTCTTTTTCAACATTCGATACTCTCCCTCGCTCGGTACATAAAGCTATGTAAAAGCCTCTGGTGCAGTTGGCGCCCTCGGCAATAATGTATTTTTTTTTTTTGCTTGTTCATTGTCCGCAATTTTTATTTACTTTTTAATATAAATTATGGGCAAAGAAAATAATTACGGAAAAATAATGAAAGTGAAACAATTCTCGTTCATGTTTCTTTATTTCAATCTGAATATTTTATTTAATTGAAATTATTAAATAAAAACCAATAACGTTTTTGGTTTGTGTGCGGGGCTCTTTAGAGCCGGAAGCCCCATGCATTGCACTGGCTGCACAATTGGTAGTTTCGCCACTGATTACTCGAATTTAGTACTAATATATTGGAGTTGTGCCAATGTAGCAGCCGGTGAACTTCAACGAAAGTGTTTTTCTCGGCACCCCATCCTAACGATTCGAACGCTAAAAATAAAATATAAGAATCATCCATAATTTATTTTATTTGTAACTGAGTGTATAAAACAGTATAGAACGAAAATATTTCCTCTCGGTCATGGCTCTATGAAAATTGAGAAGACCCTAATATTAGTGTAAGAAGTATCTCTGTAGAGTCAAAAATAAATGACTGTCTGAAATGGAACTTTCAGTAGATGCAAATACCACTGACATATCCTACTATGGTTGAAGCATGAAAACAGATCTCAAAATATGCTACATAAAAATAACTATAAACAGCCTTCCGCAGACCCGACAGATCCCCTCGTATGAAACCTTCCTTCCCTGTCAAGCTTCTCACCTCCCAACAACGACCGTACACAAACTCCGTGAACAAAAAGGGGCTGCTTTCCCAGCGGTTTCTTCGCCCGACGCGAGGCGTCTACAGCGGGCACGTGGACTGGCGGGGTTTTGAAATTCTTTGTACTCCTCGCGCGACGTGACGCCGCGGGCGTGTTCGCCTTGGAACCGTCTCCGTGCCAGCGTCTCCCCGTCTCCTCGCGGCCGGACGCGGCAGCCCTTGTACGCAGGAAGAGGAGGGGAGGGGTGCTCTCGCAAAGAGGGTCCAAAGAGGGAGGCTGCCAGGGTGCCGCCCGCGTGTACGCCCGCGTCTCGCAAAGACGGATGGCTTTGTGCGCGAGATCCCGCTCGCGCTTGCTCGTGCGTGCCAGAGGGGAAGATCGAGGGGTGGAGAGTCTGGAAGGAGATGGGTGGGAGGGTGTGAGGGTTGGGTCGGGGGCGGTCATAGGGACGGATACGGTTGGAGCGTTGGTGGAAGTAGAAGCGGAGGTGTGGTTTGGATTTTTGTACAGTCGGTTCCCAGATATTACGGTGTTCAAAGGAACAAAATTGTGACCGATATGATGGAGGTATTCGTCGAGCAGAGGGGAAGATCGAGGGCGGAAGAGTCTGGAAGAAGATGGGTGGGAGGGTGTGAGGGTTGGGTCGGGGGCGGTCATAGGGACGGATACGGTTGGAGCGTTGGTGGAAGTAGAAGCGGAGGTGTGGTTTGGATTTTTGTACAGTCGGTTCCCAGATATTACGGTGTTCAAAGGAACAAAATTGTGACCGATATGATGGAGGTATTCGTCGAGCAGAGGGGAAGATCGAGGGCGGAAGAGTCTGGAAGAAGATGGGTGGGAGGGTGTGAGGGTTGGGTCGGGGGCGGTCATAGGGACGGATACGGTTGGAGCGTTGGTGGAAGTAGAAGCGGAGGTGTGGTTTGGATTTTTGTACAGTCGGTTCCCAGAAATTACGGTGTTCAAAGGAACACAATTGTGACTGATATGATGGAGGTATTCGTCGAGCAGAGGGGAAGATCGAGGGCGGGAGAGTCTGGAAGAAGATGGGTGGGAGGGTGTGGGGGTGGGTTCGGGGGCGGTCATAGGGACGGATAGGGTTGGAGTGTTGGTGGAAGTAGAAGCGGAGGTGTGGTTTGGATTTTTGTACAGTGGGATCCACAAATGATGGTCATCAAAGGAACAAGATTGTGACTGATATGATGAAGGCACTCGTTGACCAGAGGGGAAGATCGAGATGTGGAAGAAGATGGGTGGTAGGGGGGGGGACTGGCGCAGGGGTGGGGATCGGGACAGATATGGTTGAAGCGTTTGTAGAAATAGAAGCGGAGGTGCGGTTCCGATTTTTGTACAGTGGGGTCCAGAAATAGTGGTGCTCAAACGGACAAAATTGTGACTGATATGATGGAAGTATTCGTCGAGCAGATGGGAAGATCGAGGGGTGGAGAGTCTGGAAGAAGATGGGTGGGAGAGTGTGGGGGGCGAGTTCGGGGGCGGTTATAGACACGGATACGGTTGGAGCGTTGGCGGAAGCACAAGCAAAGGTGTGGTCTGGATTTTTGTACAGTGGGTTCCAGAGATGTTGGTGTTTAAAGGAACAAGATTGTGACTCATATGGAGGTACTCATCAGCCAGAGGGGAAGATCGCGGGGTGGAAGTAAATAGAAGTCTGGAAGGAAATAGTGTAGGAGGGTGTGGGGGCAGGGATAGGGACGGATACGGTTGAGGAGTTGGTGAAAATAGAAGCGGAGGTGTGGTTCGGATTTTTGTACAGTGGGGTCTAGAAATGATGGTGATCAAAGGATCAATATTGAGACTGACATGTCGGTCAGACGGGAAGATTGAGGTGTGGAGAGTCTGGAAGGAGATGGGTCTGTGTATGTGTGGGGACGGGAAAAGGAACGGATTCAGATGTAGCGTTGATGAAAGTAGAAACAGAGGTGTGCTCTCGATTTTTGTACAGTCTGATTCAAAAATTATAGCGTTCAAAAGAGCAAGATTGTGTCTGATTCGGTGGAGTTACTAGCCAATCAACCGGGTGCTAGTGCCACCCCGCCAGGACGAGAGGGGTTGGAAGACCGAACGTCGGAATTTGAGGTAGACAAACAAGAAACACGACGACACGGCGAGCGAGGGGATACATGCGACAGGGGATACATGCATGGAAAATAGTTCTCTCAAATGTTGTTTGCGTTCCAATATTGTGTTTGTATTGGTCTTGTAAACTTTTACTGTTGAGCACAGTATTATGTTTTGTAGTGACGGAACTGTTCCATATTGCTTCGACTGTGAACTTAAGTTTTGAGAAAATGGATAAAGGTTTGTCGCGGTTGTGTGCTATTGACGACTTATCCATTATACATTGTCATCTACTTTGATCCTTTCCTGGAATTTCCTGGAGTTCCGACTCGGTGGAAACATAATGACACAAATTGACGAATATAGAAATTGAATTTTTAAAATAGGCAGCTTTACCAAAGTCAGTGTTATGTGCTAGGAGCTATGAGATCTGACTGTAAATAATGTTATGCAGCTGTTGTGAAGTACAAGTAAAGAAGAAATACATGCGTTCGTACAAGTACCTTGCAGAAATGCAAAAAACGGTTTTATAGTCCGAACTTAGATTTCGACGTAATTCACTGAGGTTCTTGTAATGAGCGTTTCAAGATCTCTCACTCGCATGAAAACTCGCATAAAATATGTTATTATCTTCTTTCAGTTCTGTCCGTATTGACAATTATCACAATCGAGATATATTTACACAGGTTTGGTAATTCTCCTGACAATTCATAAAAACATTAGTCTGGTTTGCGTTCTGTTGCACAATATTTCGTAAGCTGGTCATGTAGATATTTTCGGAAGAGGAATTTAGAGTAAAGTTTAAGTGTTTATAATCTGTGATGCTACTGTGAAGCATGCCTATATATTTCAGACATGACATCCAGCAAAAGAATTTTGGATTCCAGGGACAAGAAAATTCGTTTTGGGCCTCAAAATCAATTCGTCCATAATCGTTACTGCGAGCTAAACTGTTACTGCGAGCTAAACTGCGCGGCTTTATTTTACGTATTACGAGTATGTGCACTGCTAAATTACTTGGACAGCCGGCGAATGACTGTTGATACAGACTGCGTCTGCTATTCTGATCATTAGTCCGGTAAACGTAGCGCATATGAAATTTCGGGAGATCGCGGTGTTCCTCAGCCACTGTAGTTTGATTTGTTACCAAACGACACCCCGGATTGCTCGTTTCCCCTCCAGATATCTCCCCACAGTGGCACCACCCGGTTCAAGCTCTAAACTCCCGACTCGTCTCCCGGCATGTTTGTATAGCATTTACTAGGTATAAATCCACGGCTTGCGTGATCGTCCCCAATCAGGTATCTCCCACCTGTGGGGCATCGGCCCAGCCGGCACATCTCTAAGCTCCCGATTGGTCTCTCGGCATGTGTGGTAGTATAGCACGTGAGTGTATGGGTTAAGGATATGACAAGGAAGAGGAAGGAATAATGGCGCGCGGTTCTCTTCCCTTTTTAGGGTACTGTTCCGGCATTCACGTGTGTTGACTGAGAAACTACCGATCAGAGCAGCCGGCCGCTAGAATTCTCCTCCAGGCAGCGACTGAATTCGACCTAGTTATGTAGATAGCTAAGAAAGGCGGTGAGAGCCGCTGAAAAGTCGGTGAGCAAGACGCGGACGGGAAGTGTGCTTGGCGTCCCCTGGGTGGAGGCTCACGTAGGCGTGTGGCGGGGGTTGGCAGAGGGCGCGAGGCCGCCCCGAAGTACACAAATGCTCGGCTCTTTCTCCTGAGCTGCGCTGACTTGACGCTGACTCAGAAGGGGGAGAAGAAAGCTCCAGGGCGCGAACGTGTCTGGCGGCGGAGACGAGCAGGATGTGTGCAGGCTCTGGTGTTAGTGTTGTGGAAGAAACTGCGTCTTCCTCGCTAGTTCTCAGGGTAGGTGAATATATTCTTCTGGAAGGATTCTGAATGAAAACGAAAGGAGTTGCGTTGTGAAGCGAGGCAGTGTACTGTCGTAGTGGTGGTTCGGTTGGTGTGGGGATGGTGGTCATCGTACTGCTATTTGATGGTTGTGTTGGTCGTATGGTGGGATGATAGTGATCATCGTGCTGCTATTGATGTTGGTGGTATGGTGATACGGTGGTGGTGGTTCGGTTGGTGAAATTATGGCGGTCATTGTGCTGCTATTGATGGTGGTATTGGTCGTATGGTAATGCAGTGGTGGTACTCCGGTTGGTGGGATGATGGTGGTCATCGTACTACTATTTGATGGTGGTGGTGATCGTATGATGGTCCGGTGGGGATGGTTATGTCGTGGGGTGAGGGTCATGAAATGGAGTTGATGGTGGTGGTGTAGTGGTGAATTGGTGGTGGGGTGGAAGTAGTCATCGTCGACGTTTTCGGTAATAGTGGTTGTTGCAGTTGTGGAGATTGTGCAATAAGCAGAGAAAGTGATGAAGAGAGCAGACAATTACTTTTATACCAACATACAATTTATAAACGGATTAATTAAACAAACATAACATTAATTGTACGTTCCAGCAGTGCATTCTTCCGAGTTTCAACCAATTAGAAATAATCACTGCATTAATGTATTTTAGTATTCTACCATTTAGATGCTACTTGCTGATTTCACATTTATATCTGTGATAGTTATGGCTCCATTTTAATCACACCGAAAAAATCCACCATTGTAGAGACAAAAAATCCACAATTGTACTTCTTTGAAAGAATTAAGAAGCTAACTTCGATGGCGAAGGCGAGTCGGTGATGAAGATATTGATGGAGGGTTGGTGGTAAGTGTACAACTTATTGCTGGTCCAATAAAAATAGTATTTTGACATCTAAAATGCGCAATTCAACACTTCTTACAGTGCTATCATCTCAAAAGGAGATTAGTACTTCTTATGAGAAACAGGAAAAGGTAATAAGAGAAGACGGAAGAGTTGGCATAGAGTTTAGAAAATCAATTGTGAAGTTTTAGAAATGATATCAGAGTGATGAGAAGAGAAGTTTTAAATGTCAAGGGTTTTGCCAAGTCTTACCTTTACTCATTCCTTTGGCATGTGACTAATGAACTTTTGCGAATTTTTAGTTATCTCATTTGTAAAATATAAGAAAATTTATTCTATATTCTCATGGAGTCCCATTTTCATTGATTATGATTCATGACAAAGAAAAACTGGAAATGTGTCTACACACACTTGTTTTTCAAAGGATATTTGTCAGGTTGAATCAACAGGTAATTTACACATTTACTTCAATCGATTTTGCACTCTTTCTTTTGAAAGTCAGCACTCTGAATTGTGAAAGCAGAAAGGATGTTCTAATCTTTTTAATTGAAGGTTGCGCGAGTCGTTTTATTGCGTCCAATTATTTTGCGTCGAATTAAGAAGTCCACGTATCTAACAAGATACAAGTAAAATGAAAGTCTAAGGGCGGAATATTTCGATAAAGCGTCTACAAAATCATTGATTCTCTATTTGCTTTAGTGTATTCAATTGTCATATTCTTTTGTTAGTTAATTAAATTTACTTGAAAATTACGTTGCATTATTTTTTTATCCCCGATCAGCTTCCACCAAACTTGACTTCCATATAATATTCTCTAAAAATGTTTCCTGCAAACTTTTATAGAAAACTTCCTTTCTTTATGGATAGTGGCTTTTATTATTGAAACATTTGTCAATGCCTGTTTATGCTGTTTTTTTTTAAAATAATCAATAATACCTGCTTGCTTAAAATACCATTAGTTATTTCAGCGCAACACGTACAGAAAGTCTACTCCAGTCATAGTCTTTCATTTGTAGCCCGGCAGCAGTGTTTTCTGCATGTGCTTCCACAGCGCTTTGCTCCACCTCGGGTTTACCTTCCTTGTCCAGCATATATCTCGCGGGAGCGCTTCGAACAAATCACATCCCGCGGGTGCTGCGGGAAGCGCCGTGCGCCGTACGTCACCCCCTCCCCCTCCCCTCCCGCCCGCGAGCCCCTTGCAGACGCTCTCGCAGGCGAGATGAGGAAGGCGATAACTGCGGAAAAGGCGCGTTTGCAGAACACCTCGCCCACGAAGCCGCTTTGCCACGTTCTGCGAAATTCCGCTGCCCCTGTTCGCTCGTGTAGCGATCCAGTGTCGGCGTTTCACCAACTAGGTTGGTTGATCGGTAGGTTGGTTGTTCGTGATTCCGGGCGCGTCAACGACTAAGGGCATTATACCAGTACGTGAAGTGTATGTTTTTCCCTAGATCTTTCCCCACTGGATGGCAAGATCCGGCGCCGACGTACCAGCGGGTAGCCGGGTTTCCCACAACCAGGTATCTCCCACCAGCGAGGCACCGCCCAAGCCGGGACCAGCTCTAAGCTCCCGACCGGTCTCCTGAAATATATGATAGTGTAGTGCATGTTAGAGTGTATGTAAGGGGAGAGGATAGGACAAGGAAGAAGAAGGAGAGATCGCGCGCGGTCCGTGACCCGTTTGTTAGGGTACTGCTCCGGCATTTGCCTGGTGTTCATCAGAGAAACCACGGAAAACTACCGATCAGAGCAGCCGGCCGCTAGAATTCTCCTCCAGACAGCGACTGAATTCGACCTAGCTGAAAAGCTAGTGTCGAAAATCCTGCCGCCGTCAGGACTCGAACCTAAGACCTCCCGGTCAGAGGCGCTGCAGTGACATCAGTTAATGCACTAAGCTACCGCTCCCGGTTTGGTTGTTAGTGATTCCGGGTGTGTCAATATACTGAGGTCAATAGTCCCGTACGTGAAGTGCTTGTTTTTTCCTCGAGAAGTGGCGGTGATTTTTTCTATAGACTAATGCTATGTAGGTCACATGGTTGCATCTAAAATACTTCGTTTAATGACACGCTGACAGAATACGCCTTTTCACCTCAGGTCCGTGCATATTCCGTATTATCTCTCTTTCAGACCTTCAACCTCTTCGTTCGCTTCATATCCTAGTGTATCCTCACATTGAACTCGATGCGATCATCTCGTTCCCGACTCAACTCACCTTGCCCACTCCCGACCCACTCCAATTTAGAATTGGGTCACTGCGATCTCAAACGAGCCCATCGTGATTCACACCCGATTTCATTTGTACCTCGAGCTGGACAACGACCACGACTTTAATCTTCTCTCGACCATGATTCAATATTAATAACGATTCTTTTCCGAACTCGGCTAGAATACCGTGTCATATTTGCACTACATCTCTACAGTAATATGATAAAAGAAAAAAAATTGACACGGTAGATTAGATGATTCTAGGCGTAGTAGGCAGGTGTTGCGGTGATTGTAGGCACTTCAAATGTTGTTTTGTACATCCGTTGTTCGTTAAATGTTGTTTATGAGTAAATATTGAAAAGAATTTTAAGCTCGAATCAGGCAGGAGTATTGCATCTAGAAATTCAGAGTTATGTTGAATATTTTCTCTCGCCTTTTTTGTAATGTATGGTTGCATCGTTACTTACCTGGTTTCCTCTGATCTTCTCTTTCCAACTTTTTCCCACCCTAGGGCGATTAACTCGACGCGTCTGGATCTTTCTACACCATGTGGCTCCCCATCTAATCTCCAGGCCACGACCAGCCACGACCCTTCACGCCCTGTTCTGCCTGCCCTTTTGTGCCGCGTTTCACGCCGTTCTACCCACCCCTACCCTGTCCCCTCTCCCCCACTTTACACATCCCCTTCCCGCGCTTTGGACTGCCCCACCCCGCCCTTCTCTCTTCCTTGGCAAACTCCACTACGTCACACCTCTTTCCGCCATGCCACGCCCCTCATTGCCTCCCATATGCCACGCGATGCTCTTCCCATTTTCTCCTAATTTTGTCCTTGCCCCTCGTGACTCCGCCAAGCTTCTCTCCGCTCCGCTTCTTCCTTTATCTTATGTACTCCCCTGTTGTACTTCTCTCCATCACGCTTCACTCCGGCACGATTCTCCCCGCCGTGCTTCTCCTTTCCACGCTTTTTCCTACCATGGGTCTCCCGCCATTTTCTCCCCGCTTTGCTTCTCCACGCCACGCTCCTCGTCGTCACACTTGCCCCGCCTCACTTCATCATGCCACGCCTCTCTCCTCTACGCCGTTCCCCACCACGCCTCCCCCATCGCCGCCCCGCCATGCTCACCTGCTTCCCCAGCCACGCTCCCTCGCCACGTTCCCCTCCGCCGCGCTCCCCCGCCGCGCTCCCCCGCCGCCGCGCTGACCCCGCCGCCATGCTCCGTTCTGCCATGCTTTCCTGCGCCACGCTCTTCGTCGCCACATTTCTCCCCACCTCACTTAATCACGCCTCCCCGTCTTCACTCTGCACCCCTCCCGGCATCACCCACTACGCTCCCCTCCGCTACGCCCCCCCGCCACACTCTCCCGCCCGCCTCTCCCCGCCACGTTCACCCCGCCAAATCTCTATCCGTCACGCTTCTCTCGCTACGACTCTCCCATTCCCACTTCTCCCCACCACGCCTCTCCCCGCCTCTCTTTGCCTTGGCTCCCCTCCTCACACCTCCGCCTGACACGCCACTCTTCACCATGCGTCTCGTCTCCGCGCCTCTCCACACTACACCTCTCACTGCCACGATTCCTGCAATACATTTCCCCTCGCCATCCACCATTGGCTACTCCACACTACATATGCTCTCCCTGCTCCGCTGCGCTGCACCTCACCACTCCACCGCCCGCTCTCGCCACGCCCCTGCGAGCGGTGCACCGCGGATGTAGAGAGCGCCAAAGAAAACCCAAGGCACAGCTCGCGGAATTCATGGTTTGGAAAATAGCAGTTCCCTCCGGGCGTGCGTACGGTCGAGATATTTCACGGAGCTTATATAAAGCCCGCAAATGTGGGTAATTCCCCCGGAGCATGCCATAAAGATGTAATGAGGATATAAGCAGCTCTTCCTCTGTGAAGATTCCGCCGTTACGAAGCCGTAACTCTGCGGCGGGATATTGTCTAATATTAAAACGTCATAAAAGAAGTGCTCGTTCTGTGAGATATTGAGCGAGCCCTATCAAATAACAATCTGTGAATGCTCACCCCAGGTCTCTGTGACGTCCTTATGATTACGTAGTCGGAAGAAGGTTGAAGGCGCCTCAGCCGTGGCTTTTGATACTCATGAAAGCGATATTAATTTTAATTCGGAGTTTAAATTTTCCATTATTGTAATTTCAGGGTAATTTCGCTTCCACGCAATTATGAAGGGGTCTGTTGCTTTTGTGTCCAGGCTTTCATAAATATTACTCTAAAATATTTGTCAAACCGTGGCCGGGAATTTTATTAAAACCAGAGACGCTCTTTGCAAGATAGAGCAGGCCATGTTAATGTTTGTAAACGTTCGGATATTATTTGTTCTGCAGCCGTATCGTTCATAAACATGGCTTACCCATAATGCAGCAAACACTAGTCGTTAATATTATGAATATTGCATTTTCAAAATAAACACGACTCTCGTAACGTCATACCTCGGGGAACTGGCTGATAAATAACACTGTAGCTTGGAGCGGTAACCGGTATTCAGGAACGAAGCATTATTTTGCCCGATAGCACACCTGTATTTTTTCTTTATAAAATCTACAAACATGTGTAATATTTGTTGTCTAGTAGCAAGACTATTCTATGTAGTGTTATGTAGGGTTGACGTTTTGTGGACATTGTACGATAAATTATTTTTCTTTAATTTTGAGGATAGCATTCAAGTTAATGGTAGATAAAAGCATGACATAACGGCAACTCTCTCTCTCTCTCTCTCTCTCTCTCTCTCTCTCTCTCTCTCTCTCTCTCTCTCTTCAGTTAACATGAATATTAGATTCCTGGAGAGACTAGAGAAGATTAATTTTTTATTCAACACAATTAAATATAAGGATTAATAAAATGTAATCAATATAAGGGTGACATATAATACAAACTTAGAAATAAATGAGCCAGAGTAAAAGTTACATATTTATAATTCAGCGGGCTATTTACAGGCACAAAGCACTGACTTGATGTGATGAAACACTTTGCACGGGTAAAGAAATGCTTCAGAAGCAATGCAGGCGACACATGAGAGACCATTTCCCACTCGCGCATTTGATATAGAAGGATTTTCCTAAGAATGAGTCAAAGTGACTTTTCGCCTAACAAGTGAACATCCCATGTAATTCAGAGAAGTATCCCTCCGCTGCGACAGCTATTCAGCCACGCCCCTTCGTAAAGTGCCAATGGGTCCTGTAAAAACATTCCTATGCAGAAGTCTAAGAGTTTCGCTGAGGTATATGCACGTACGTGAGTCCGGGAAATATTTAAATTTACTTACGTATATGGAAAATCTCTTAATATGCTCTCACAATCCGTAAAAGAAAACTGCCACGAATGTAAATAGAAAGAATAATGATTTTAAGCCGGAAACACGTGCACCGGTACGTATCTCGCATTCAAGTCTCGGTTTTAAAAGAAACATAATATTTATTACACAAAAAGTAAATTTAATGTGATGTTTATAGAATAAAAGAATTTTTACAGAAGAGCACATAACACTGCACTTCCTAATATCAATTATTTCTCGCGGCGCACTATATTTTTGTCAGATGAGGACATCACAAAAGGAAGCGTCGAAGCCATTTACAAGTTAGCCATCTGCAAACGAACGAATACAGGAAGGGAGTCTAATGGGCCCTAGGACACAACGACCAGAGAACCTTCAGTTATGTTGCCAGCACTAGCTGTCACTTTGGCTCATCCTTAAGAAAATCGTTCTATACTGCCTTCGCACCGTTATTGTTGGCAGTGGCGGCTGGTGCCACAACAGACTGGAAGTTGCACCTTCATCGAACGACGGAAATATAATTTCCAAAATTCAAAAGACGAATACATAAAAATGAAAGTAATTTAAATCAATTAAAACTAAGTGAAATAAAAGTCTATATTGAAACAATACATTATTTTATACGTGCCCGCGTAAGGCATATACACCTCCCGCACTCGTGGTTCTGGCTTTGATTTCCACTGGGCACTTAATTTCGACTCCAGCACATTGCAACAAGCACTATTGCTTCGATACTTTTCACACAAATAAAATTATTTTATTTGTGTGAAAAGTCACACGAAGGCAGAATATGGGTATTCCATACACGCAAAAATTTTGTGGCGTGTTTATTACGACTAATTTACTTGTAAAATTAAAATACGAAAAAAATGTGCACGTTTCCTGCAACGTGTAATCTTTGCGACTTTGAATGACCCCTCTTAAATATGAAGTCGGTTATTTCATTACTCTTTCAAGACAATTTACTCGATCATCATGCCCTTGCTTCACGAAAATGAAAGTGCTAAAGCAATTGTGCTTTACCAAGACTTGAATACAATACTCGGAATCATCTTCCTTAAGCAGCCAACTGCGAAATTACAGCTTGTTAGAGCGACTGCAGTAGCTTTAAAGCGACTCTGTGAAGAGACGACAAGGCTGGTATGTCGTTTGCTTCTCTTTCTCATCTCTCACTCTCTCTCTCCACTCTCTCTATCTCTCTTCTTTTTCTCTCTTCTCTCATTCTCTCTTCTCTCTCTTCTATCATTCTCTCTTCTATCTCCTCTCTCATTCTCTCTCTTCTTTCATTCTCTCTCTTCTCTCTCCTTTCTCTCTCTTCTCTCTCTTCTCTCTCTCTTCTCTCTCTTCTCTCATTATCTCTCTTCTCTCATTATCTCTCTTCTCTCATTATCTCTCTTCTCTCATTATCTCTCTTCTCTCATTATCTCTCTTCTCTCATTATCTCTCTTCTCTCATTATCTCTCTTCTCTCATTCTCTCTCTTCTCTCATTCTCTCTCTTCTCTCATTCTCTCATTCTCTCTTCTCTCTTCTCTCTCTCTTCTCTCACTCTCACTCTGTGACTGCAGTTTACGAGAGGAGTTGCTATGATTCGTTTTGAGATCACAAACCTTGATGATAACTCAGGCGCGTTATAATCACTTTCATTAGGACTTCGCTCTCAGGCGAGGCGGTTACTAACAAAATAAGGCTTTTGTAGACAAGTACTTGGCTGTCCGGTTGAAGACGTCCCATTCGTTCAAGAGGAAGGTCATAGAACGGCGCCTGAAATGTTGGTATTGTCTTCTTATTTATCATGTTTTTCAGTCAGATAAAATATTGTTCAGTTGCTGAAAATAATTAAAATAAAAACACGTTTTCTGCTCTAGAGAGGTGTGGATGGTAGGACGGGAGGTAGGAAACCTAGCAAAAATATTTTTTATGTTAGAATTATAATGTAACCATTCATACATTTGTTTTAGGGAAACATGTTACCATCTTATCCGGGGGTACCCTTTTATTGCATAGTTACGTTATTTCAAAAATTGTCTTAAAACTATTGGAATAGAAAAAATGGAGTATTAAATTTATAATAAATCAAGAAATAATGTGTTGGGTATTACTAACAAAATACCCGGCGTTACGGAGCTTTCTTCATATCCAACCCTTGTGAAAAGGAAAAAAAAGATCAATTTTATGTAAACCACGGTGTTTAAGATTATTATTTTTAATGTAATTGGTTCAAATTTAATAAAATACTATAATTTTCTTTCATTTCATTTTACTGATCAATATTTACTAATTATATAACCATACTATACCATCTTTCATTACTATTACATTAAGAGGGTTTATCTTACGCACTGCTACTGACCTCTAGCGAATGTACTAGGTTCCAGTTCTGATGCACTGCTACTAACCTCTGGCGGAATATATTAAGAACCAATCTGTTCTTAGTGACAGGCGAAAAATAATAATGGTGATACATCTACAAACATACAATTTCATTTACTTATTTCCATTTGCGTTGAATTAATCTTTATCAAACTTTGCAAGAATACTGCGACAATCGTGAAGATGACCCTGTAAAAAATTCATATCTATTTATTCTAGTTTTTGTGGTATCGATCTTGGTTACTAGACTTTGAATTGACTTTTACGAGTATAGATTTACAATTTCACTCCTGCTGTCCGTCTCCTCATAACAAAAGTTATCGCAGTTTGAGCGTTCACGCAGCATGAGTGTGAACGTATTCGTAGCATGTGTTTGACCGCTATGATATTCATGTTCGTGACACAGGGGATAACGCAGTAACATCCAAGTACACAACGAATGTTTGGTAAGAAAACTAGTGGAATGATTGCGCATGATCGTGAATCTTTGTCATTATTTACGTCGATATCTGATCCTTTTTTTCATTGCTTAATTGATTTTTTCGTGTTTCCGGAAGCGTCAACTGCTTTGGTCATTATTCCCGTTAGAGGAGTGCATGTTTGGATGGCGAGATCCGGCGCCGACCTACCGTCGGCTAGTGGGGTTTCCCCCTAACCAGGACTCTCCCACCAGCGGGGCACCGCCCCAGCCGGGACAAGCTCTAAGCTCCCGACCGGTCTCCCGGAATATGTGGTAGTATAGTGCATGTTAGTGTCAGTAAGGGGTGTAAGGGGTGAGGATAGGACAAGGAAGGGGAAGGACAGATCGCGCTCGGTCCGTGGCTCGTTTCTTAGGGTACTCCTCCAACATTCGCCTGGTGCTGATCGGAGAAACCACGGAAAAGTACCGATAAGCCTGCTGCTAGCATTCTCCTCCGGACAGCGACTGAATTCGACCTAGCTGAAAAGCTAGTGTCGAAAATCCTGCCGCCGTAAGGACTCGAACCTAAGACCGCCCGGTCAGAGGCGCTGCAGTGACATCCGTTCATGCACTGAGCTACCGCTTCCGGTTATCTGGTCCTGTACATGGACATTCCCACATGCCGTTGCCATGATAATAGTAAATATTATCTTGTTCTTTGATGTTAATGTGTTCTTCGAATCTGATACAGTGGGTAGCCATTGTGTCTAAACCATAAGAGTATTTTCTTGGCGCAAGACGGTACGTAATACCAACGTCAATATTGATTTTGTAAGTCATCTCTCTCACAACTAACGTCACCTCCCATCGACAACACTTCCATTCACCATCCTCACCTTCATAAATACCTTCGTCTCTATCACCACCACCACTACCAGCACTACCATTACCATCTAGAGCAACACTCTCACACTACCAACAACAACTCTCACACTACCAATAACAACTCTCACACTACCAATAACAACTCTCACACTACCAATAACAACTCTCACACTACCAATAACAACTCTCACACTACCAATAACAACTCTCACACTACCAATAACAACTCTCACACTACCAATAACAACTCTCACACTACCAATAACAACTCTCACACTACCAATAACAACTCTCACACTACCAATAACAACTCTCACACTACCAATAACAACTCTCACACTACCAATAACAACTCTCACACTACCAATAACAACTCTCACACTACCAATAACAACTCTCACACTACCAACAACTCTCACACTACCAACAACATCTCTCACACTACCAACAACAACTCTCACACTACCAACAACATTCACAACACAATCACCAAACACATCAACATCATCACCGCCGTCCCCACCAATCACACTACCGCTAACAGTTTCACCACTGCCATTCACAGCTCGCTGGCTGAGTTGTGTCAGGGTAACAACAGTTGCCATTACTGGGACTCTGACCGGAGGGTTCTAGGGTTCGAGTCTCGACGGTCACGAATTTTCGACGCCAGTTAAATTGCTAGGTGTATTTCAGCCACTGGCAGAGTGAAGACGGCAGTGAGTCTAGCGGCAGGGGTTACTAGTACCTAGTTTTCATTGTTTTCTCCGATCTGTACCAAGCGAATGACGGAAGAGTACCTTAACAAAAAGAGCCACTGACCGGGCGCGATCGTTCCTTCCTCATCACTGTCCTCCTCCTCTTCCCTTACAAACACGCACGCTCGCGTCCATGCACTACAGTGCCTGTCACATATGTCGCGAGACCAATCGGGCACGTTAGATTTTCTTCAAGCTGGAACGGTGCTCTGCTTAGGAGGGATATCTGGAAGCAATGCCCGTCACGCAGATTTGGGCCGAATCTCGCATTTCAGCGAGAGAGGAACATCTCCATCGCCCAAGGTATACCGTACATAACACGCACAGGACTAATAACGGGACCTTAGGAGTTGACGCGTCAGGAAATGGCAATAAATTCATCAATCACACCGCCTCTTCCACCTAACTACTTACTATCACTATTGCTTCCCCGTCGCTTGGTTTTCCTCACCGTTCTCCAGCGACTTCCATTCCTGTCATCCCACGCCCGTTCTCATCCGCCACGCTCCCAGAGCCACTGTCTGCGCATTCTGCATTCGCAGGCCACCCGCAGCGCCCGTCGCGCCCTCCGCGAGTGCAAATGAATCGCGTGGGTGCCTCTATTTATTTTTATTTATTTATTTAATGTCAAAAAACAGTTAAAACTGCGTATGATGTGCTACGGGGAGAAGTGAATTCTGTGCACATTTTCAAAATTCTGTGATCCCTACACTAAGTCATATACTACTTGAATTTTGAATTAAGAAAAAACGCTCCCATGTAATAAAATCTATTTTCAAGGATAAATAAGCAATACATTTTGTGCTCTTATCCATGATGTCTTTCGTCAAGAAATAATACTTCCTATCGCGACAACATGGAAACGATAATTTGAATAACTGTATTTTCCACTGAATTCTAGAAGCCGTGCACAGATAATGAAGTTACTTTTATGTCCGGAAGCAAAACAATGGGCCATCTCAGCATTTGCTCAATGGATCAGGGAAACTGGATGAAAAACCTGATCGAGATGGGGGTCATTGACTCAGAAGCTGCGATACAATACTTGTTACATGTTGTTTAGAATTATACAGATCAATGGTAAATAATACATTAAATATTACTGTTAAAATTAATGTTACTTTCCTTGTGATGCCTCTCCTGCGAAGTGAACGCCGCCGTCCAGCGACAGTGGACAGTGGATTTGGGCGCAGTAGCGGCGCGTAGGTTGGGCGGATGCGATAACGAAAGCCAGCTATGTATTTGGCGTTATTGGGTCGGTAGTCCGAGTTTACCGGCCAGCTACCGGCCATGTCTGGGCTTCATTAAATTCCCATGTCTGGGGGTAAGAGCGACATGAGGCGAACATGACATATTCTCTTCACCGTAACTAGCAAGATCCGCCTTTTCTTCGTTACACGGCTACAGAAATTGGGACGGTTGTAAAGGAAAGCTACAACTCTATTTTTGCCTCTATTTTTTAATCAAACCCGGGACCACAGCACGGGACCCACACCAATGAGCCATCCTCGTACGCTGCTCACAAACCATCCCAGAAGCGCTATATACTGCGCGTCGTGCATTTGCAACTCTTCCGATCAGGCGTCGTTTTCCCTAAGTGAGCTTCACTACGCGTGGGCGTCACTTCCGACGTCCAACAGTTCACTGCCGACTCTCCGTAAGACCTGTCGAGGTGATTTAATTCAATTGGCCTTCGTAAACTAATACCAGCACTGCACGTTATGGAGCATACAGGCAAGGTTTTTACTTCAAAGCGCGTCGATAAGAAACTGCGTGTTCTTGAATTTTCGTCGCAGTTATTGAAATGTATTGGGAAGTGCTAGCGGTGGATTGTGATCTCGTGAGTTTCACAGCACGAATCAGTTCAAAATAGCTCCAATGCAGGATTCTAGTTCTACATGTGATGGCACACGCACTATTTCTTCGTACCAGTACTCCTTCACTCGCAACCTCAACTCGCTCGCAATACAATTCTTTGCTATTCAGCCACTACAAGCGACGTGGTTCATGCACGTATTTTTAAGTTCATGAAACGGTGGTTTATTTCCACCTCGTCAAATGCCAGGACTCGTGCAAGGATTATTTGCTCATACTTAGCCAGCGTAATTGGCTAAAAGAATAGTTCGTGAAACGATGGATATCACACCATAAAACACTCCGCACTGATCGACTACTCCTTCCACAAAATTTAACAGACCGAACGGTCTAAACTACTCTCCTCAAGGAATTTTTGAGAGCTCTCCTTTTTGAACGGAAAAAAATATCCCTGCTATGGGTTCCCTCGGTTTTTCCTCGGGAGCTAAAGACATGATTCAGTTCCTGCTCTTATCTTGCGATTTTTTCATGGGCCATCCGTGGGTTTCACTCCTCTTGACCGATGCCGACCGTCAGGCGATGACGTCGCCAACGCACCAAGTTTAATTTGGCGGTCCGCCTGATCCAACGTGTTCGATTCGCCGTTTCGGGTTTGGTTCTTGGGTGTTATTATCTTTGGGCATAATCATTGTCAGACTATCTATAGGTAACTATAGTATATCTTTTAAGTAATTATCATGGAAATTCATTAAACTCCTGATAGAACAAAAGTAGAACAAAAAGTACCAAGCAGTTGAATAAAAACATCCAGAAATTACAGTGAAAAACACCAAAACTGGATACAATGTAAGAAATTGTATCTTCGTTTATAAATTATTATACATTATTGTAAATTATTGCATGTCAGTGTCATACGAGTATGTATTTAGTGCGTCTGTTCGATCATCTGCACGAGAAGTAGATACCATAACGTTCATATGTGGGAACATCTGCAAGAAAAGCAAGCATCAAAACCTACAACTGTGAGAACATCTGCCTGTGAGGCGTTCTTACTTACTGTAAAATATCGACTTTCGGGTTGCGGTTTAATAGAAATTGCATTTGTGTCATAGTAATAAACGTACTTCAATCTACAAGAAGCAAAGTTGAAAGTAATAAC